>PVJL010011108.1:0-44859 GCA_004026885.1 Lyroderma lyra
TTATGCATCACAGTATAGTCTACCCTAAGTAATACAATGGGTAAATAGATTCATAACTTGTACATGGGAAAGGACTTTGTAACTATGAATTCAAAAGTGGAAGCCATAAAAAGAGAGAGGTTTAGCTACAAAAACAACATTAAAGAATGAAAAAGTTGAGACACATATTTCTAATATATAACACAAAAAGTATTACTGCCTTTAATATGAGAAGAATTCTCAAAGTCCAATAAACATTACAAATAGAAAACAGACAATAAAATTAATAAAGGTCTCGTGTAGGAATAGCATCTCACTGCTAATAACAAAGACCAAAATTTTTAAAGTTAGAATTTTATCCTTCATGCAAAAGAAATCTGGAGATCAGAGTCCTGAAATTGTAAAGGCAGCTGTATGCATTACTGGGGACACTGGACTGATCTTTATTTCTGTCCTGCAATCCTTGGTACACGGTTTTCATTCACAAAGTCAGTGTTGATTCAATTGGGTACTGAAATTCAAATCATCTCGCATAAGTAACTGTAACAAGGATTTTCCAAATGCATACTTATATCTCATTGGCCATCTCTACCTTCAGAGGATACTGGGAAATTTCTGTGTGGTGACAGTGATGAAGGGGAGAATGGACATTGTGTAGGCACAGTTCTCCTTCTGTCCAACCAAGCATCCATGCTCTCTCTCCTCTATATGAAAAGCATACATTTTCCCCTTCCCCAAGGAAACAACCTACATATCACTTCCAGTAACGGGGTTTATCCCAATTCCAGGAACTCTGCTCAATATACTATTTCCCCCATTGCATTTTAAGGAGGTGTCTCGTGATCTGACAACCTATAAACTAAGTTATCCACACTTAGCACTCATATACAATAGTTGCAAAGAAAGAGGAGACCCTAACAGGAAAAAGAAAAACAACTTCCATGAGGAAAAGGTGAGAGTTGGGGAAATACAGCAGTCCCTGGTCTGCTGGGAAAGAGGAAGAAAAGGGCCCCAGCCTGGCACAGAGTGAGGTCTTGGTGAGCCAGTTTGGAAACTCCTGGGCCTCTGAGAAGTTCTTCTTGGTGCACTGTTCTCTGTGGCCTCTGGCTCAGCTCTCTAAAGTGGGCACCTGGGAGCACTTCCTGCCTGGTAGGCACAGAATTGTAGCATGTGCTGGTTTGACATTCAGCATTTTGGTTTTAGAATCACTGTTTTGCTTACTATTTTCATTTTAATTAATCTTGATAATTTTTCTGACAAAGTATCTATCTTCTTCAATCCTTTTTCGGAAGGTACAGAATATTTAGTAACCAAAGAAGACACTACCATTCTGGCACTAGCCAATTGCAAGGGATAAATAAACCAGAGCCATAAAGATTCTCAGGGATAATAAACCAGAACTCAGGGAAGAACTATAATCTATTTTGAAGAATTTCACACTTATTAGGTCAAGTCCTCCAAGTAATCTCCCTTTTGATTAACCTAAAGTTAACTGAGTACAACTATAACAACATCTGCAAAATCCTTTCACAGCAGTACCTGTTATAGGTTAGTGTTTGATTGAACTACTGGGAGGTGTTTGTTTGTTTGTTTGCTGCAAATGACTGCTGCCTCCCTTCTGTATTCTAACTCTTTCTAGAGAATATCTCTTATAACTATATCTGAAAATCCTAGAAAGAGAATTCTTAGAAATGTAGTTCATGCTAGATAAATTCACACATTACAAAGCCAACCATATTGGTAGACACTGGAAATAAAAAAGACTATAACATGGACCCTACCTTCAAAATGCATACAGTTATTAGAAAAAATTGGCATACATTCAAATAGTGACGATATGGTAGCAATACACATACATAAAAGATGCTGTAGTGGATGAGAGTAAAGAACAATTCCATTTTCTTATCACTTTATGAAGTTCAAATTGATTTGCATCATAAATTATCTCATGACCTGACCTCTACTTTCAGCATCGTCTCCCACTGGTCTTGCCTATCTGTATTGTTTGTCTGTCATAAGGTGAGCCAGGCTATTTTATGCCTCTGTGTACTAGACTATGCTTTTTCCTTATGATGCTCAATGCATCTCCTATTTCCTCCCTTGCATCTCTAGTCTGACTGCCTGTCTCCTACTCATCCTGCAAGAATCATCAGAATCATCAGAATTTCTCTGGGGAAAAATCAAAATTTTGGTGAATATGCGTGTGTGTGTGTGTGTGTGTGTGTGTGTGTACCAAAATAAAGAGAATTTATAAGCTTCGATTAATCTGGGAACGTTCACCTTAGTTGATCAGAGTACAGAGGAAATGTTATTTTTCTTTATAATTAAGCCATCCCAGGGCATGCTTCAAAGAAACATTTTGACAACTGCAAAGCATGGGCTTAGCTAATACAGAGGATGCCTCAGAGAAGACTTGGAAGGAGAAAGGACGGACGTCAGGCAGAAGAGGAGAATTAGTACATTTGTTCAAGCAGAGCAAGAGAAAGGTTCTCGTCATCAGAGGATCCTACAGCTTGAAAAACCATCCACATCATCGCTGTCAAATCTTCCCTTTATTGACATAAAAACTAAAATCAAAGAAGTGAAGAATCAATTCACTTTCCTTCTAGAATCAATATACTAAGCATAAGAAACATTTCATACAGGTTTGGCTTCCCTAAGCAAGGAGTGTAATCCAAAACCTATAGGGGAAATTTTAAATTACTGTGTACATCAGATAAAAAATAGAAACATCAATTTAATTTCTTCAAGAGTATTTTGTAAAATTAGCATAAATTTTGGTAAAATCAAGTAAACAAGATGTCTATTTCAAAGGAGGTGAAAGTATGTGTTCTCCCATAAGAAAACAAATAAGGATCTTTGGATTCTCTGTAACAAGAAAAATTAAATATAAAATGTTTACATTCAGTTGAGCAGCTATAAAAAAATATACTTTCAACTAAAATAGTAGTAAGTTTGCAGAACTTAAACATAGTGTTCTAGTTTGACTGATTTTCTCATGTCAGTTTATAATGTTCCTGCTATCATTGTCTAACTTCTGATTGCCAAAAGCAATAAAATATTCTATTAAATCTGCTTTAAATACTGCACTTAGTCTTTCACTTAAAAATCTGAATGTTGGAAGATCTAGTGATATTCAGCTACTCACTGATATTGTGATTCTGGTCCTACATATCCAAGATCCTTTTTGCCTTCGTCTGTGGTTGAGCTCTATGCATCAAGGCCTAAGACATTACTGAGAGCAAGAAGGAAGAGACCAAGTAGAACACAAGTTTTTCACTCGAGTAATGCTTGTTTAATCAGGAGAAAAATATCTTCCCAGAAGGCTCCTGTGGTAGACAGTAAAAATGGCCTCATTTCTTTTCAGCTTCTTCTCTCAAGAGGTGGAATCTTCTACTTCAATTCTCACATATGTGCTGGCTGTGACTTGCTTTGTTCAATAGAGTGCACAGAGAGATATTGTGAAAGTTTAAAAATATCCAAAAAATTTTGTACATTCTACTCTTGGCTTTTTATATATTCCAATTACCACGTGAAAAAGTCTTCTCCAGTCTGCTGGTTGATGAAGACATGAGGTCAGTTATTCTTTTTGCCCTGGCTCACTGATTACCAAGCACTAGAATGTGAATATGGCATGCTAGATCATACAACCACCTGCCCACCTGTCAGATGAGCAGACTCATAAGCAACCCCAGAACAGATCAATTGAACCAACATGGACCAGAAGAACACCCAGCCAAACTACAGAATCATGAGTTAAATACACCATTGGTGTTTTAAAACATAGGTTTGGGAGAGGCTTGTTATGCAGCAAAAGTTACATAATACATCTTATATCAGCCTTATTCTTAAATCTCTTTAATCAGAAATCAAATTGCAATTTCACAACTAGAACAAGCATGAGAAAAAGAGAATTATGATTGACATAGACACACTATGCTTCATCACTTGGCACAGTACACATTGCCACCTGATTAAAAAGACAGTTTTATTAGTAAGGAAGTAAAAAGATTGGCTTTGGAAAAGCAAACAACAGTATCAGCTACTGACATATTGCAGTCTTTAGAGCAAATGAGAGAGAAAAATGTTAGCAGGTTTAAGAAATCATAAACTTGTCTTGATAGAACCTAAAATATGAGCTTAATATAGAATAAATAGCTTCAACATAATTTAGAACCTAAAAATATTTAATTACCCTAATTTCTCTTAGCCTCTAAAGGCAGTTACTATTTATTATTTCTGGATGATCAAAATTTAATTTAAATTCAATTTTTTTCAAGAGCTGAGTGTAAGATAATGTGCATAAGTACTCAAAGTGAGTAGATTCAGAGCAATCCTTATGAAAACTTCAAAGATGTTTTACAAAATTAGAAAAAAATTTCTAAAGCTCATATGGAACTACAAAAGACTCTAAATAGCCAAAGAAATTTTGAGAAAGAAGAGCAAGCTGGAGGCATTCCACCTCCTGACTTAGAAATATATTACAAAACAATAGTTATCAAAACAATATGGTACTGGCATTAAAAACAGACACATAGACCAATGAAACAGAATAGAGAGCTCAGAACTAAACCCATGCATTTACAATCAACAGATATTCAACAAAGGTGCCAAGGATACACAATGGGGAAATGATAGTCTCTTTAATAAATGGTGTTAAGAAAACTGAATACCTGCATGCAAAAAGATGAAATTGGACTTCTATCTTACAGCAATATATAAGAATCAATTCAAAGTGGAATAAAGACTAAAACATAAAACTTGAAACTATAAAACTCCTAGAAGAAAAGATAGGCAATAAACCTTTTGACATTGGTCTTGGTGATGATTTTTTGATATGGTGCCAAAAGCCAAGGCAACAAAAGCAAAAATAAACAAGTAGGACTTTATCAAACTAAAGAATTTCTGCACTGCAAAGGAAACCATCAACAAAAGGAAAAGAAAATCTACAAAGTGCAAAAATAATTTGCAAACTATATACCTGGTAGTATTAACTATTCAAAATAGATGGGAAATTTCAACTCAATAACAAAGTACTAAACAACCCAATTTTAATTTTTTAATAGCCAAAGAACCTGAATAGACATTTATCTAAAAGAAATGTATTTCTACATACAAATGGCCAACAGGTATATGAAAAGGTCTCAGCATCACTAATCAATCACCAGGGAAATCACATCATATCTAATTACAATAGAATAGATATTATTTTTTAAAAAAACAGGTAAGTGATAACAAGAATGTGAAGAAAATGGACACTTGGACACTGTTAGTGAGAAAATAAATTAATGTAGGTACTATGGAAAATGGCATGGAGGTTCTTTTTTAAAAATCTAAAAATAGAACTACCATATGATCCAGCAATCCCACTTTGGGGAATATATCCAAAGAAATTAAAGTCAGGATTTGCATTCCCAGGTTCATTGCAGCATAATTCACTATAACTAAGACATGGAAGCAAACTAAATGTCCATTGACACATGAATGGATAAAGAAATTATGACATGTACATGAATAAAATATTGTTTCACCTTAAAATATAAGAAAATCCTGCCATTTGCAACATGGATGAACCTATAGGACATTACGCTAAAAGAAGTAAACCAGACACAGAAGAAGAGGTACTATATGATACCATTTACATGAGAAATCTAAAATGGATAAACTCATAAAATCAGAAAATAGAATGGTTTCCAGGCTTGGGGGAGGGGAAAATGGGAGATATTAGTGAAAGGGCACAAAAGTTTCAGTTATGCAAAATGAGTAAGTCCTAGATATCTACTCTAACATATAGTGGCTATGGTTAACAATACTGTATTGTACACTTAAATTTTTATTAAGAGAATATGTCTTATGTTAAGTATTCTCATCATATATACACACAATAACATTAGTTAATTTAAAAAGTGGGAGGAAACTTTTAGATATAATACATATATTTATGGCATAGATTATGGTGATGTTTCATGAACACACTTTCCTGCAAACTCAGCAATTTTTATACATTAAATATGTGCAGAAATTGTATGTCAATCATGGCCTAATAAAGAGATTTTTAAAAAAATAAATTGGTAGAAGGGAAAAATTTAAGGAAGGGGCAAAGTAATTGCAGGAAGTAAAAGATCTCACAACTTCAGTTTGAAGAAATATTAAGTAAACAACATTAAAAATGACAGGGAACTGCTACAGCATTTTTGAGAAGCAGAAACTATATTGCCAAATGCACTTTTTTGCTACCAGAAATCTCTAGAAGAACTGTATATATGTAGCTTTAGGAAACACAAAAACTAGTACTTGTGAACATCAGAAGGACTTGATGATATAGACTTCACTGAATGTTAGTTTTTCAGTATAGCTCGCTGGAAGTCGATGATCTAAATCAAATACAGCATGGCCTTCCTAGATGGACAGATGTTTTCATTAAGGTTCATATATTAAGAAATTTTTGGAGTGGAGTCTAGGACTAAAACGCCTTCTATTATAATTGGTTGCACCTGAAATGCTCTTCAATGAGGCATTGTAGATTAGTCAAGGGCCAATGTCCGGGGTACTGGAGTATTCAAAGTAATAAATTGCCCCTGCCTTTGATTAAATGCAAAATGAAGCTGATGTGTTTAATCAACCACAAATGCATCTTTACAGCAAATAAGCACCTTTTAACACATGGGCCATTATTACTTCTCTGTAGCAAGGAAAACTCAGTGTATGTATCCAGCAGATAATGAAAATACCGTCATACTGTAAGGTAGTCTCTTCTGCCTCCTGCTGCTCACAGAAGCATCTACATGAGCATCTGCATCAACAAAAATGATAGTTTTACTGAGTTGAATAAAATAATCAATTGTCTTTACTGTAAAATTACAGATATGTTTACTCTTGGGTTAGTGAAGCATAGAGGAATAACAGTCCAGAAATAGGAAACTATTGTTTGACCCAATAAAGATAATTAAATCAGGCAATAGTTTGATGTGATTAAAACTTGAAAACGTAGAAGAGCAATATGTAGACTGAACAACTGTCCTCCCCTTTTCCAAGAGGGGGAGATAAATACTGCCACAGGCTACAGCACCCATGCTTACCACCCATGCTTACCACTTACTGCAAACTGACATTGCTTGGACAGACCGTGCCCTCTCCACTCTTGACCATCTCTGTCTGACTCAGGGCACCCACTGATAAAATCACCCCGACATTGCTCCACTTCATGCATGCCCACTGGCTCCGAACATGAACACTACAAAGTCCTCTTCCTCGATATGCTATTTCTCCCTGCAAATTCTTCATTCCTTATAGGGAAATTCAGAACACTCATATTGACAGTTCATTCCTCTAAGAACTATAGAATTTGTCATCCTTTTTTCAATGGTATAAAAGACCAAGTTCTACTTGAGAAGAACCTACAATTGGAAAAGGAATCCAACCCTAAGGGGAAAAAGGAGAATACTTAGAGACCAACCCGAAAGAACTATTTGTTATCTCTACTTTTACATTAAATATCTTTTTCTTCTTAAAACATTTTTTTGTTTATAGAGTGTATTTGTTTCCTGAGGTTTCTATAACAAATTACCAGAAAATGAATGGCTTAAAACAATACAGATTTATTCCCACAGTTCTGGAGGCCAGGAATTTTAAATCAAGGTGTTAGCAGAGCTGCGCCCCTGCTGGAGGCTCCGGGAAAAACTTATTCTTTATCTCTTCTAGTTAACTGGTGGTTGTCAGCATTATTTGACTTGTGGCCACATCACTCTAATCTCTTAATTTCTACCTCCATGGTCATACTGACTCCTCCTGTTCTGCCATTAAATTTGCCTCTGCCTCACTCTTATAAAGACACTTGTCATTGGATTTAGTGCCTACCCAGATAATCCAGGATAAACTTCTCTCAAGATGCTTAATTATCTTTTGTCATATAAAGTAATATTCGCTTTTCCAGCTATTAAGATATAGACATATCTGGAGAGGGCAGCTCACTACATACAGGAATATATGTTCATTTCGTTATTAACAATTTTTCTAATGGACCCATTTGATTGTCCCTTCTGACTCCCCCTTTCATTAACCCCTTTACTTTTGGGTCCTTTTGTTGTTGTTGTTGTTGTTACTATGTTTTTGAATTTTCGATACTCTACGAACCTGCTTTTCCTAGCTCTAAGAGAGATTTCAACAGTTGGAGGGAAATTCAGCAATGAAAATAAAACCATAATTGTCACAGATTTAGTCCTTTGATCTCTACTATCCGTGTTCTTCATCAAGCTGCTCAAAGAACTAATCCATCTGTGAAATTTAAATTTTCAGATTATTCACCTATAGCTCCAGCTCTGATCTTCCTTCTTTATTGTTTACTGAATGTTTTGTCCTTCATCCCTTTAAACTTAATATGCTTAAAACACAACATCTGTTTGTTTCAAGATCAGTTCTCCCTCAAGTTCCCATATTTTTGTCAGAGAAGTTATCTGTCTCCAAAGTAACCAGGCTCTAGCTCTAGAAGGAAACCCTGCTGCCTGTCTTCCTGCCTGTCTGTGTCTGTGTGTCTCTCTCTCCCTTTCTCTCCCTTTCTCTCTCTCAGTAATAACAATATTTTTTTCAAATTCTTGCCTTCTTTCTGTCCTAAACTTTACCACCCAAGAGAAAGGAGTTAATGTTGATAACTTGTGATCTATTATACCTTTTTCTTGGGGGATAAGACCCAGGGAGTTGGGAAGGAAAAACGTCGGAGTCCCTGTCTGATCTCCATAACAAGTGGACCTCTAAATAAGCAGACTGATGATGGTTGCCAGGAGGAAGAAGCTTTATATCTGAAATCCCATTCATAGGATGTCCTTGTCAAAAGTTTACCTATAGTAAATAGAACCCTGGCTCTATGAGGCATTCTTCCCTGGACAATGTCAGGAAGGCCACACAACTCTCTGGAGTACAAGATAAAATATTCTGTAATCAAATATTCCTACTTTGTGAAGTGATCACGTGAATCAAATGTAGAGACCTCATCTATTCTAGGACAGAGAGAAGGACCTAAAAAGTCACTCTTGACAACCCAGGCCTCCCCTTTTCCTCTGAGCCTTTTGATTGCTTGCATTGTGACATTATTTAGTGGAGTTTGAAACTGAGTGAAAGCTCTGATTCATGGAGTCTGATTTCACAATCCAATCTTATATGTTAACTCATCATCTACTACTTGCATTAACTAATATTGCATCCTATCCCTTCCAGCCCCCTATAAAGACTCATAGATAAGTTTTTCTCAGCTGCCATTTTTAATCACATTCCTACCTTGCTCAAATATAATTAGTGGATATCTACCCACCTAAATACTAAATCCTAAGTCCTTATCTTCTAAATTAAAGGTAGCTGTGTGACAATGATTATGTTCATGTAGTGCAAAGAGTGGGCCACTTTGGCTTTATCTAGGCACATCTTCGCACTTAAAAAGATAGAAAAAAAGTAATTCCAGATGGATTAAAGATTTAAATTAAAAAAATAAAACTCTAAATTTATAGGAAATAATGTTGGTATCAACTTGAGACTCAATCACACTCTTCATTGCGTGTCTATTCCACAGGGAAGGAGTTCTTAAACAGAACACAAATGCACTTACAATAAAGAAAAATTAAACTGATAAATTCAACTACACATAAAATGAGGAGTTCTATTCATCATAACAGACCATAGCTATCTTCATCATAAAGTACCAAAACATAAAGACAAGCCACCAACTGGGAGAAGATGTTTGCAACATATAAAACCACCTAAAATTCAGAATTACATATGTGTATACAGATATATGTATATGCACACACACACATATGTCTACACACATATATATGGTTCCTATGAATCAGTAAGAGGAATACAAAAAAAGAGCAAAATGGGCTAATAAATACATGAAAAGATATTTATTATTAATATTATTAATTATTAAAACCCAGTTAGATATTGTATCTACTGGATTGACAAATGTTTTAAATTCTGACAACATCAGCATTTGGAGAAGATGTACAGTAAAATAAATTTTTAAACATTTTTTGTAGGAGTATAAATTGGTACAATTATTTTTTTAAGATAATTTTGCATTATAGAGTAAAATTGAATAAGGACATCACTTACCACTTAGTAATTCCCCTGCTGATATATGCCAGTTAAGTGCTTACTCTTACACAGGAGATGTGAACAAAATATTCATTGCAGGAAATAAAAGACAAAAAAGGAAAAAATAATCCAAAAAAGATACATTTGTGCTAAGCTATAGGCATAAAATGCAGTATGCTGATATAACAACTACTATAGAGAACATCTCAACATGAGTCAATATCAAAAACATAATGTTGAGAGGAAGAAAACTAAGACTCAGTGGAACAGAGTACAATTTCATTAAATTAAGTTGAAAAACATTTTAAAAATATAAGTATACATTTATAGGCAGTGAAACCATGGGGAAATCAAGGAAATAAAAAACACTAATTTATTATTTTGGCCTGTAGGCATACGAGATATTGGGGAAAGGACTTAGGGTGGGCACACATGTCTTGAAAGTAATGGTAAAGTTCCATTTATTAAAGAAGATGAGAAGTACACAGAGTTTTTATTATTATTATTATTATTATTATTATTATTATTATTGATACCCTGCATAAATGTTAGAAATACTATTTTCTAAGTTTAACTACAATACAATAAATTATAAGTCGATTTTAAAGCCTTGTGCAAAGACTGCAATACGTGAAAATTTGTAGAAAGTCAGTGTATTTTGTAAGAATTAGTCTGTGGTGGGTTCTCTAGTCATCCTTGAAAAAGGAACCAGAGCTTTAAACAGCTGATGCTTCCAGAGTTCTGCCCTCGGCACAAGTCTTTCCCAACTCTTGATGGTCTTCATTTGCAATCTCACCCACTATCATGGTTTTTGTAACCACCACCCGGGTGCTGATTGTTACCCAAAATATATTTTTCCCATGTTTCAGATGAACACATTTCAGACAATTTATCTTGATGGTTGATGGACACCTTTAAGTAAACTGATCAGACATGCCATTTTCAATGGGACAGAAAACAACGGTACTGTCCCATTTGAAACTGTATGTATGATCAGCCTGGTCATGCTGGGCTAAATTCGAGGTGTCAGTAGGCTGACATACATACTGTTTGAAACAGGACAGTACTGTTGTTTTCTGTCCTATTTAAAATGATATGTCTGGTCAGCCTACCCCTAAGTCCACGTGAGTAAATCTGTATTTAACTTCCTTTACTCCAGACATATTCATCTCATCTAGCGTTTTCTTTCACAGTTCAGGGTCTCTTCTTGGATACCTATGTCAGAAACTGGAAAGCCTCATCTTTCTCCTTCCCTTAATAATCAATACTAAATCTTAATAATTTTACATCCTTGTTCTTTGTTAAATTTTTCCTCTTTCCTCCATTCACTGTAGAGTGGGGGCCTCAGTTATGTCAATAGGAGTATGATTGCAATTGTGTACATATGAATTCAACACTACACAATTCCCTTCTCTATAATTTTGCCTACCTAAAATCTATCTGCTACCGTGCTTTAAATATGATCTATTCAAAATTATATTATTTTCCTCCTTAAAACTTTAATTAGCTTTTACCATTCTAGACAATGAAAACCATTACATGCATTTTCCTTCTTAACCCAGCCTATTGCTGCAAATTCATTTTTACCATGACCCAGCTTCTGGTTATGCTCTAATTATACCATGTCATGAGGCTTTGTTCATAAGTTTTCTTATGCCTGGAATACTCTTCTCCATATGTTTTTTACCTACTTAATAGCTACTCACCCTTGAGAACACCTTTTTGCCATCTCTTTCGGCCTGTGTGAATCTGTGTGATTTTCTATCAACAAACTTTCCATATTTCATTTAACAGGTTTACATCTCTGTCTTCTTCTCTAAGCTATGATATTCTAAAGCTCACAGAATGTAATTCATCTTCATGCTCCTCTCATTGTACACAGCACAGGTTGGCTTTTAGTATGTACTGCACAAATATTAGCTTAAATCAACAGTGGAGATGTTGAATAATTAGACATATTCCTGAGGAATAGTTTCACTCTGTTTGCATAATCCCTTTGAGTCTACAACTTAGAATTAATGTTGTGAATTATCTTTATGTCCTAAATCATTGAGAGAAAGCTGTTCCTCTGTGTTCCAAAACAGGTATTTTAACTACTTTTGATTGGAATATTAACTTACTGATAGGGGGACTATTTTGGAAAGCAGAGGTCTCTGTTGATGAGGACTAAGGATACTACGACACGTCCTATATATGGCAATTAACTTTCTCCTTGGCTGCAAATTCTAGGATATTAAAGTTTAATACTTCATGCTGACTGTGGAGAAACAACTCACCCTAAATATCAAGTTATGTTTTTAAGATTGTGGAAACTGAGTAAAATTAGAATAAGAAACTAATAGTATAAATGAACACTTAAATTTGTGAATTTTCTGAATTTTGGAATCAAATAGAACAGAATTCAAATCTTATATTTTATTATTACTAATTACATGACTTTGTGTAAGTTGTTGAACTTCCTGATCCTGTTTTCTTATCTGCAAAATAAAGGAGTTAACACAAAACTATAAAGATTGTACCAGATAGTTTTTTAGGCAAATTTTATTAGTCATTCAATAACAGATAATTGAATCTTACACCAACTTTTTTGCATAATCAAAAAGAAGGGACATTTTCTGCGTCAGGAGTCCCCAAGACCATGCCCTGGTTTCATTATGCACTAGGAGGATTCATAGGACTGGACTCAGTATAGAATCATATTTATAGTTATAATTTATTGTAGTGAATGGATACAAAAAAAATTATCAAAAGGAAGAGGTGTATAAGGTATCACCTGGAGAAACCAGATACAAGACTCTAAGAGTTCGTTCCCAGGCATGCTCAATTCTTTCAGCATCTGAAAGCTGTGATAGAAAATGTAAAATTTTACCCATCAGGGAAGCTCACTAGAGGATTGATGTTCAAAGTTTCACTGGGGCTCATGATACAAGCACCATCTGCCTGACATGCACCAAAATTTCAGACTCCCAACAAGAAAGCAGCAGTTTAGAATAAGTCAATCTAACAACAGAAAATGTTTTCCATGTGGAAAATTATAAGACTTCTGACAAACACCACAGAAAATTGAAATACATGAAGATACAAAGAACTTTATGAAATAGAAGATAATATCATTTAAAAAACAAATAATGTAATTTCAATAAAAAATCCCAACACTTTGTTTCATAAAACTTGAGAAACTGATTTTCAATTTTTTATGAAAGAGACGAGATACTTCTAAAAAAGAATAACAAAATGATAGGACTTGGCATATCAAACACTAATTACAAACTTATAATTAAGATGGTATGGTATCTGCCTAGGAAAGAGGCAAATAGAACAATGTAACAGAAGAGCAAGTACTAAAATAGATTCATCCATTTAGGGGAAATTGCTATATGGTAGAATCAGCATTACAGGGCAAGTAGGAAAGGGTGGAATTCCATAAACTGTTTATTTTAATCAGAGAAAAATACATCTGAGTCCCCCCCAGTCACATCACACACAAAAATCAAGAAAGTTTAAGAAATTAAACATGAATGGCAAAACCTTAAAATTTTGTTAAAATATATGAAGAATATATTTATTACCTTGGCAAAAAAAGGTACTTTTTAGGGCTCTAAAAAGATGGATAGATAGGTAGGTGAATAGATAGATAGGATAGATAGATAGATAGATAGATAGATTGATTGATTGATCGAATAAAGTATGAAGAGAGCAGGAAATGGCACACTTTTCAGGATAGGGTATTCTCTAAAGGAGAAGTAGAGGAGGACAGGAAGAGGCACGTCTTGAAAGATATTTCAAAAATAATGATAGATTTTTTTTTTTAGACTGGATTGTGAAAACTGTTCATTTCATCATTATTTATTGTCACCATTGCACAATAAAACACACTTCAGATTCTTACTTACATCTAAATCATTTCCAAAATGTTTTAATATGATTATCATAGTTTCCAAAAGAATTGGGTCATAAATCTCTATTCAGTGTCCGTTACAGGGGAAGAGTAACATTTCCCCCACACACTTTTTAAATCTGCTGCCTCAAAGGACAAATATAGAAGAGGGCTTTTCTATGGATGTAAGAACCTTAATTTCTGCTTTTAAAAATTTATTTTAACCAACCTATAGGAAATGAAAAACCACACCTTTTCTGATTTTAGATTTACACATAGTTATGTTTCATCTCCATTACAACAATCATCAGGGACAGCATGTATTATTCTCCTGAAAGCAAATGAACTATAATTGCAAATTCTGATCTTTTTAACTTGTCTCAGAGTTTAAGCCTTAATGCCCTGCAATTTCTAGTATTCCTTTTGTATATTTCAGATGAGGTTTTTTTTTTTTTTTAGTGTCTGCAAGAGTAAGTGCTTGAAAATTTCTATCTCAAACCAGGAACAAAAATTAAAACACTCTCAAAGAGTGTTTTTATAAACGTTTTCAGTGAGGAAATAGAAATTTAATCAAAACAGCATTTATCTAATAGCACCTTCTGTTTTTTACTGTGGGTGATAAGGGACAGCTTGATTTTTCTGGCAGATGTGTTCTCCATGCTAAGTTTATGCAGTTCAACTTGTGATTCTAGTATTAGAATTTACTTCACTAAAAATATACTGTTAATTTTTAACATGACCTTTCTAGATAACCTGCAAATCTATAAAGTGTCTACTTTCTCAAACATAGATGAATTGGTCTACCATATTGTACTGAGGGGCTATCTTAAAACTAAAATTTTTCCTTCAAACAAAGAGACACGATTAAATTACAACCTATATCAGATTAGTGACATCTTTAGAGCATGTTATTTTGAATACTCTGAGATGTGTGATGTACAAGGAGGTCCCATAAACACTGAGTTAGATACATTTTACTGAATTCCTAGCTACTAGTTATAAGGAACCCTCAAAAAGAAACACTATTCTAGACCTTTAACATGACAAGCCCCAAGTTTTCCAAAATAAGGTGTAAGTCCAATATATCCTGATGCTACTTTATTGCTCAATAAACTGCAAAGTTATAGATTAGACAATCTGATAAATCACTTACAGTTTTGTTCTATGATCAGTGTGCAAGGATTTCTATATCTCAGTACAACTTAGGACAGCTTCACAACTCAAGAATAAAGCTTCACAACTCAAGAGTAAACCCGTGATAAAGAGAAAAAGAAAAAGGCATAACATGCTATATTAATGAAAATCCTCAAAAGTCACAGAAAAATGTATTTATGGGTTAAAATCACACATATCTAGAATCCAGACCACTACAAAGTACACATAGTGAGATTCTTTTTAATTATGAAATACACACTATTGATATTCATTAAAATGGCCCTAAAGGACCATTTGATCCTAAATGCCCTCATGAAGTAAAACATAAATTAAATACTGTTTAGTGTAATTATGTATTTTATTATTTTCTATTCCTTTCAAACTAACTGTGAAGGAAAAATGCAGATTTTCTTTTTCTTCTTACATAGGGAAAAGGCCAGTTTTCCCCCACTATGTTTCTTTCTTGTGTTTCCTTTACTACTCACACAGAAAACTTGACTTTTGACACTTTTGGTCGCCAATTGTGTGGAAGTGTTTTTCCCACAACAAGCAAGTCTCTACAGCACCAGTTGGGTGTCCTACAATTTAACTCAATTCTAACACTATCTACCCAGAGAGATAGCATTAAGTTGACAGGTTAAGGGCTCAGTACCATAACTGCATCCCTCTGCAACACACACACACACACACACACACACACACACACACACACACTTCGAATGCCAGTAACAAGCCCAGGTTATCACCTGAACTTCTGACTAACCAGTTCTAGATTGAAGTTTCAAAAAGACCCCCTCCTTGGGATTGATTAATTTGGTACAGCAATTCACAGAACTTGGGCAAACACTTATAGTTCTCAGCTTATTAAAAGATACAGCTAAACAGCCAGATGAGGAGATACATAGGGTGAGATATGGGAGTATGTCTAGCACAGGAGCTTCTGTCCCCTTGGAGTTGACATGCATCACCCTCCCAGTATAAAAATGCTTGCCCACCTGGAAGGTCTCTACACCCTGTAGTATGAAGATTTCATGGAGGCTTCCTCACATAGACATGACCAATCATGAACTGCATTTCTAGCTCCTCTCCCTTCTCTGGGAGATGAGGAGTCAGGCTGAAAATTCAAGCTTCTCATCAAGGCTTGGTCTTTCTGGTGACCAGCCCCGATTCAGGAGCCACCCAGGAGCCATCCAGAAGTCCAACCAGAGTCACCTCATCTGGACAAAAGATGCATCTAGTGCTCTTATCATTTGGGAGTTTACAGGGATTTTAAGAGCCCTGTGCCAGGAACCAGGAATAGAGAACAATATATACAAGTATATGTATTTTCTATTATCTCACATTGATCATCCATATTTTATAATGGTTAATTGAGAAATGCAGTTAAACAATACATCTCATTTTTCTTAACATTAAGGAGTAATAAGAAATTTACTTCATTAAGAAATTTGGAGGTGTTCCTCCAAAAGAAAAGAAAAGAAAAAACAAGAGGAGGAAAAGGAGGAGGAAAAGGAAGAGGCAGAGGAGGAGGAAGGAAGAGGAGGAAGAGGAGAGAGGAGAGGACCATGACTGGCTGTGATCTGCTATTTCCTGTACTTTCAAAAATGTCCATAATCTTTCACAATAATAGTTCTAATATTCATCTTCATTAATTTATAATACATGTGCAAATTTAAACACTGCATTGAAGTGCTTATTTATTTTTGCCATGTCCGTTCCTTTTGTCCATTTGTCATATGAAATGTAAGTCCATTGATATATGTGTCTATATGAATATTTTTGACTTTTGAAAGAATAATGATTAGGAAGATGGCATTTTTAAATACTATTGTTTTAATTAATCAGTATTTTAAGTATTTCAAGAAAAGATAAAACAAGTGTAACATACACAAATTATCCAGCAATTTAGTAAAAATTTGGCCTTACATTCTGATTTTTTTTCAGTATCACTGAGAAAAAAAACCTGAAATGATATAGCATTCTATTTACATATGTTATTTGAAGTATGAATTTTATCTTAACTCTCTAACAAAAGTAAGTGATTTTGATCAGAGAGTGCCTCAAGGAAAGCTATCATATTGAATGATAGAAGTTCCCAGAATTCTTTGAATAAAATGTCCATTATTCTTTGTATTATTAACGATAATTTTATACTACAGAAAAATAATGTCCCACTATGCTTCGTGTCCTCTCTAGAGACAAACTGATTACTCAGAAGACTAAAGACATCTATGTTACTGAATAGAAATCAATCACCTAAGGGAACCAGGAACTCACAACTTGCAGTGTCATTCATACATTTTCATTCCTGTTAGAAAATTCAACATGCCTGCCTTGCAAAATTGCCATCATGTTGTATTAAATCAGAAGGGACTGCTTTCTTTATTATACTGCTCTTCTTTGCTTATTTATACATTACATAACTCACACTTTTAGTTTAAATTCCACTTTAGAAGATATTATAAATTAGCTTGTCAGAAACCATTCAAACCTGAAAACTTGGATATTGCATTTAGAATGAAGCTGGTACACTTAAATTTGGCCTAGAAAGATCCATTATATAAAACATGCAGCAAAAAGACATTCACACCAAGGGGATTATACCACAGATATGTTTGCTGTTTTTCCTCATTGGATATCAAATTAACATTTTCTTGAGCCCTTTAAGACTAAATCACTTTAAAATTTGGTAAGGATGAGAATTTAATATTTCTAAAAATAATATCACAAAGTATGTTTTAAAATAAGCTAATTCTCAGCAAAGCTAAGTAAATAAAATAACTTGGGCATTTTCAGGCCCTCAAGCCTGAATTGAGTGTTTTTCCATAATCTAAATTCCTAAATACTTTTTAGTGTCTCACTTGGCTGTATTCTCCCTGAAAAAAAATCCCAATTTTAATTCTGATGCTTTGTTAACAAACATCCTCAAATTTTGTAGCTGATTGATTCACAAAATATTATAATAAACTGACAAGAAATTTTTTCCATGATTTTGTGTCATATTTCTAGATTATAAGCCTACATTGATGAATTTCCAGAGAAGAGTGTGGAGACTGTGATTTATCTATTCTCTGCCAAATTTCTATGTCAAATCACCCACTACTCTATTCCATATGTGCTCTTCATTACATTATTTTCTAACTCAAAGTAATTTTTAAAATTTCTATATAGAACAGTTAACATCATTCTTTACAGTAGCCATGAAATACAATGCTAATCTTTAATCATAATTTTCATTGTTTTGAAAAGACTTGGATTTAAAAGTAAATTAAATGAAAGTATATAAATGATTGGAAGTAAATCTATCAACTCTACTATAAATAAAATAAACATATGTTGAAAATACTCCTATATCCTGCTATTAGTAATTACTTTAAATGTAAAATTCAAAGCTAGCAGAAGGAAGAAGATTATAAAGATTAGAGAAGAGATAAATGAAATAGAGATCAGAAAAACAATAGAGAAAATCAATAAAACAAAACTTTTTTTAGGATCAACAAAATTGGCTAACCTTTAACTAGATGGACTAAAAAGAGAGTGAGAGAAGACTCAAATTATTAAAATCTGAAATGGGAGTGTGACATTACTAATGATTGTACAAAAGCAAAAAGAATTATAAAGAGAATGCTGAAAAATTATACACCAAGTTAGATAACCTAGATAAAATTGACAAATCCTAGACAAACAAAACTTAACAAGGCTAAATTATGAAAAAATAGAAAATCTGAATAGACCTATAACTAGTAAGGAGATTTCATTAATAATAAAAAATCACCCAACAAAGAATAAAACCCTGGACCTGATTGCTTTGCTGGTGAATTCTACCAAAACTTTAAAAGAATAACTAACACTAATCCTCCAACTTTTCCAAAATCTTAAAGAGGGAACACTTCCTACATCATTTTTTTTTCCTTTTTGGTATGTGGGTAGTTCCCTGACTGGGAATCAAGCCCAGGCCGCAGTGCTGACAGCGCCAATGCTGAAGCCTTAAGCCACTACACCATCAGGGAACTCCCCCTACATCATTCTTTGAAGCCACATTATCTTGATACCAAAGCTAGACAAAGACACTGTAAAAAAAAAAAAAAAATACTGTAGACCAATATCCTTTATAAGCAGTGATGCAAAAATCCTCAACAAAATACTAGCAAAACAAATTCACCAGTGTATTAAGAGAATTTACACTGTGACCAAGTGGCTTTTTTTCATGGAATGTAAGGATGGTTCAACATACAAAAATCAATATATGTAATGCAACCACGTTAATAGAATGAAGAGAGAAATTACACAATCATCTCAACTGATACAGAAAAAGACCATGAAAATTTTAAAATTTTGTGCATCAAAATATTCTTTCAACAGAGTGAAATGCAACCCATAGAGTGGGAAAAAATATCTGCAAAAGAAGAAAATTCTGACATATGTTAAAACATGAGGCTATTATACTAAGTGAAATAAGCCAGTTACAAAAAAACAAATACTATATAATTCTACCACATGAGGTACTAGGAGTACTCAAAATCGTAGAGACAGAAAGCAGGATGACAGAGCCCAGGGCTAGAAAGAAGAGGGGGAATGAGGAGTTATTGACTAATTGGTATCGAGTTGCAGTTTTACAAGATGAAAAGAGTTATGGAGATACATGGTGGTGGTGATGGTAGCACATTATGAATATGACTGCATTTAATACCACCAAACAGTACACTTAAAAATGGTTGAGATGGTAAATTTTGTTTCTACATTTTATCAAAATAAAAATATTGGGAAATATATAGTCATATGTGAAGCTAATTTATTCTGCTAATGTCATCTTTGCATATAATAATCAACATTATCTAAACAGACAATATTACATTAGTATTTAATTAGCGGGATCCATGAAATGTCCCTCTGAAATTTTTTAATATTACAATTCTAAATTTATCAACTTTGTATTTTTACTTTTATTCCATATGACATAATAGCAAGAAAAAAGTATAAATATCTTTAAGTTTTCATACTTAAGAGTCAATCCAATAATATTTGGAGTGTTTTGTTTGGTCTTAGACAGACTTAAAATCATCCCTTGGTATTCTTGGGGGATTGGTTCCAAGACCCTCCACAAATACCAAACTCCACAGATGCTCAGTCCCTTATGTAAAATGGCATTATAGTTGCATATAACCTATATTTGCAGATAGCCTACAGTAGGACATGCTCAGCTCTCACTTTATTAGCATGACTGGCACATGGGAAATTCAAGTTTTGCTTTTTGGAACTCTCTGGGATTTTTTTCAAGTATTTTTGATCTGCAGTTGGTTGACACAACGGATATAAAATCTGCAGATACAGGAGGCTGACTGTGCTTGGATTTCAATTCTCGTTTAGTTGTATGACTTTAATCATATTAGTTACCTTTGCTCAATCAATTTCTCTATCAATAAAGTGTGTAATTGTTTATTTTTATAGGTTAAATAAGAATGGGGGTGCAAAAAGGTAGGTTTGAGGCTTAATTGAAGCACAAATGTTATTAGAAGAAACATACTTAAGCCTTCACCCAGAGTTCCTCAACTGAACCTCCTCCTTGAAGAAGAAGGAAGGTAAGCAGGAGTCCACAGAGCCTCCTCTCCACTAGGCTCGTGGACTAGGCTCTTATTAGATGGCACAGTGCCAACAGACTAACCTGTGTATTTGGTAAGATTGTGGACACAGATTTAGGTATTTTGAAAATGAGGAAACAAGGGGTGGCAAATAATTATAGGGGAACCTATACTCCCTAATTATTCAATAGATACCAACAAAGATCTGAAACTTCCAAGACTAGAACCCTTGGAAGAGAACGTTCAGAGTGAGGCTGCTTAACATTGACCATGGAGGTCCCAAAGCTGAGGTGGTTAAGTGTCTTCTCAAGCAGTAAAAAAAATTGGAACCAAAAGATGATGAAGAATGTAGTACGCTTAGTAACTGTAGCAGTCTGGCTGGATTACGAGGACACCTGCAGTCTTGTTTAAGTACTTTTGAAAATAATAGGAGAGACGTTGAAAGGTATGTACACTCAGCAAGGTGAAGGTTCATGGAATTCTAATTCAGATATAAAGAGTTTATTGTATTTTGTTGGCATGGCTCATGAAGCCTAAGCCAGAGGTATTATATTTGACTCACCCCTTTTTCTTCTTTATATTCTGAAATACAGAAGGAATTGAGACTTTGGGAGTTTATCTGGACAAATGTTTTGCCTCCAGACTGAACTGTATTTTAAAACTGCTATGTGTGTCTTACCACCCACAACTCAAAAGTTTAGCACATAATTGCTGAGATATCGGTACTGTCCATAGTATTTGGGTGAGAAAAAAAAAGTTTCACAATGTTCATTTTTCTTACTATGAGCTTGAATTTTGTAAACATGCATCTTTCATGGAGAAAATGTAAATGTATTTCTGTTGTCCACAAAGTAGTCAAAAGTGAAAAGGAAATGTTTTAAACATTTGTTCTAGCACAGAATGTGACAATTCCAAATTTTTAAAGTCAGACTACATCTTCACTTTAAAATATATTTCCAAATAGCATAATGTACTCAAGGATTATTTAGAGAAATGAACACTCTCATTATTACCTTGTCAAGAAATTCAGAACAATTTAGCAACAAACTCTGGCATCTACCTAGGATATATCTAATCTCTAACAATTTTTTCATGAAGGCATAAGTCCAAATTTATTGCTATTTTAATTATTTAATCCATTATACTTAAAGTTTTCCTCTCTTGCTAAGAACTGGAGTTTTTAAATCTCATGAATCTGAGCTAGAAATACATCATGAGAGATCCTTGGAGATTATACAGATATATGTCACTTTTTCAGGGCACAAGGATGCATATAATAAGAAAAATTTCAAAAGCATCATTCCTGTCTCAAGGTAATTGCCAGTCCTCTCAATTTCCATCATTTACATTCTATAATTCTTAATATTCATGGAATATGAGCCACTGTCCTCCTATTAAAACTGGCTTCTTTCCCATATTCTTAACACAGTTATACATATGCCAGACCCTGAAAAATAATTTCAGTGCTACTCATGCTTTCTTTTTTATTGATGTACTCAGGAATCACACTATGACACATTTTTGGCTTCACACAGTCTAATCATGTGGCAGTATTATGATGAGGTTACGCTGTCTCTGCCATTGAATTTTTAAGTCCTTAAAAAATGTCTAATATAGATTTGTCATTTGCTAAATTCTACTTAGCAAATTAAAAAATATCTAGAACCACATTTTAACAAATGTTTTTTCATAACAATCCAATGAGAACATTGAAGTAACAGATGGAGGAAATGAAAATATATCTCCAAAATGCTAAATAATAATAATAAATACAACTTAAAAATGAAAAAGCCAGGATTTGAGCACAGGTCTGTTTTCTTTGATATCCCAGTGCCCTGTAAAATTTCAACCCAGAAATATGGGATAGTTAATGCCACAGGGACAACTCTCAGCCAATGGATACAGGAGCTAGACTATCAATACCTTCCATTTTTCTGGATGGTTAATTCTTGGAAGCCTCCTGTATGTATCTCAGCATATGCACGTGAAATGGGATCCTCATTTCTTAGAACAATGGCCTTGGAAATATACCATAATATTTGCTTTGCTTCTGTAATCACTTTCTCCTAATCCTCACTTTTGCTTCCTTAATCTTCCCAATAAATTGTCTGAAAAGTCCTTGTCTCAGGCTCTACTTTAGGAACAATGCAAACTGTCATAGCCATATGTGTAACATTATCATACCTTGCTGCTTCCTATGAAGGATGACACCAACAGGATTGTATTGATCTCACTTTGCAGATTTCTGAAAGTTGTATGTTGAAAGAACACAAGATGCTATTGAGGAATTAGATGACAATGAAACGAGTGTTGGATTAGCAGAGTCAACAGTTTATAAATAACTTGAGTGGCTTTGGACCAGTCAGTTTACCTTTTGGCACCAGTTTCCTCATCTGAAAAAACAGAACTACATAGTCTATAAATTACTTTTTCCCTAGGACCTAAATTCAGTATTTTAAAGTCTCTTAAATAAGAAAGGGATATTTGATTAAGCAATAGGTATCCAAACTGGAATGCTGAAATGATAGTTAGTTCTTCTTTATGGTTAGTCAATGACCCATAGTTTAAGTGATATGACATAGGAACATTTTAATAGTTACTGGACACTTTTTTTTAAGAGCTTACAGTTTTCTTTGTCAGCCACAGTAGAGTTTAGAGTACTCTATTCCTACTGGCATTATCTAAGAGAATTACTCTCTACAGGTATAAAAAAGAGAGTGGGGGGAGAGAAATATATCACAATGAGAAGATATACTAAAGTCATGCATGAGAAAAAGCTAAACTTAGCAGATTATATGTATTGCCTATCATAAAATTTTTGCTGATTATTGAGATGTCAAAGGACACAAAAAGGAAACATTCTTTCTGTAACTTTCACATATTAAGCACTGTTACCACTGGGAGTCCTAACCAATTCAAATTTGGAATAAAGAGGAAGTGAGTGGAGGAATCGTTAACCTCTCCAGTGTGTTATGAGTAGGATGTTCTATCTAACTGGAATGATTGTTTCTCCCAGAAAGCAAGATGATGATATACTAGACACATTGTAATAGTTTCTTTCAGCCTACTACTTAATGATAAGCCTAAAAAATATTTTGCATTTTTGGGACACTATATAGACCCCCTCATAAAATTAATTTCCTATACATATTTATGATGCTACCATTATGAATTAAATTTCTTCCATTTATATCTATTCCAAATAGCTTTCTTCTGTTCCAGAACCATAAACCCAACCATATGCCCAACATTTTCACTTAAAGAATTCAATTCCACAGATACCTCCATTCCAATGTTTCAAGTAACTAATCATCATTGCTTTTAAGACCTCTCTCCTTTCTTTTTCTTCTCATATTCTTCTTTCTTCCAAAAAATCTCTCTCCTAGCAAATGCTACCATCATCTTCATTTTTTTTTTTCAAACTTCAGAATAACAATTGCATCTTCCCTCCATTGTATCTGTTTTAGTCTGCTTGGGCCACTGTAACAAAATACCATTGCCTTAACCAGCAGATATTTATTCCTCAGAGTTCTGGAGTCTGGGAAATCCAAGATCAAGGTGGCAGCCAATTCAGTTCCGGGTGAGGGCTTGCTTTCAGGTGGCCATTATAGAAAGAAAGAGAGAGAGAGAGAGAGAGAGAGAGAGAGCGCACGAGCGAGCCAGTCTCTCTTCCTCATCTTATGAGGACATTATGGCATCAAGGGGGTCCCACTCTTGGAAACTTGTCTAAACCTAATTACTTCACGAAGGCCCTATCTCCAAATCCCATCTCACTGGGGGACAGGGTTTCAATATACTATTACAAATATGTTTTTTAAATAGAGAAATGAAGGAAGAAATGAAGAAATGATGAGAATTTTAACATAAAAGTAGAATCTTCATAACAGACCAAATAGTAAAACTTACAGTATCTGAAATAAGAATTCTTGGGATTATTGATGAAATGATAAACAGAGGAAATAATTACTGAATCTAAG
Source organism: Lyroderma lyra (assembly GCA_004026885.1). NCBI lineage: Eukaryota > Metazoa > Chordata > Mammalia > Chiroptera > Megadermatidae > Lyroderma > Lyroderma lyra. The sequence goes on from PVJL010011108.1 coordinate 24,654, forward strand.
ACTGATCATATAAACACAGAGAAAAAAACTGTTTAAAAGTCATTTAGATTATATTAAGCATGCATGTCTCTCACCTTTGTTTCAATATGTTTTATTAACTGGAAAAAAAGTAGAACTGTACTTAATTGCCTGACATTAGACACTATTAGTCACAAAGTAAGTGGTGACTATATCTACCATAAGTCTAACTACACACAAAAAATGTTGAGAACTTACAATGCAAACCAATCCACATATAGACAACATTCCTAATACCAACTCTACCACTACTTAGCTTTTTGCTGTTCCGGGTCACAGTTTCTAAACGTATAAAATATCATTATTAACTAAAACCCATGGTTTTCAACTAGGGGAATGCAACTTCTGTGGTTTACAAAGATTTTTTTGTTTTGTTTTGTTCTTTACGTGGGCAGTTCCCTGGCTGGGAATCGAACCCAGGCCGCAGCATTGACAGCGCCGAAGCCTTAGCCATTACACCACCAGGGAACTCCCCAAAGATTTTGAAAAAGTTACATCTAACAATAAAAATGAATTAAAAAAAAAAAGTTATAAGATCAAAAGGACCATCTTCAAAAAAAAAAAGAATAGTAATAGTCCCACAGATGCTTTTTATTAAAACAGATCTGTTCAAGAGTTTTTATTACAAATTGTTTTTATATGTTTTCAGAAACATTCTGATAGGATTCACACAGGTTGCAGCTCTTTTTCATAATATAACGTCTGTTCCCTCATTTTACAAAAGAAAAATATACATCTTATCCACCCTCTATCTTATTATGGTATTTTACATGGGCTGGGTTGGAGATGTTAAAACCTCCAGAACAATAAGGAAAAGGAAAATATTAAAATACTGTTGTGTAGGTAACACATCTCTGTGCTGGTCAGGTGATATCCAATCTTTGATGATCAACAAAATTGAAGAAACTAATGGAGCTATCAGCTGACTGAACTTTAAATATAACTTTCAATGATGCATCATAACATAATATCTCACATTTATCTCAGAAGGATACAAAGAATTATAAGACATTTCTCATTCACATCCATTTTTTTTAAGTAAACAAGTTTGCTCAGTACCTACACTTACAATATTGGAAAACAGGGATAGAATCAATGCCGAATATCATTCTAAGAAAAAGTAATATTTATTACCCATAGATATAGGAATTATTTCTTAAATTTCAACCATATTATTATGAGACAACATTTACTTACCAAATTTTGTATTTTTATGTTATTTTGTTTAATTGTATGCTAATAAATTTAAGATAATTCAGAAGAAAATCTTTAACACATAGAATATTTGACCATGAAAAATTTAGTTTTAAATTTTAATTTACCTACATATTTCTGTTGTAAAAGTTGACAGGATGATCTAAAATATAATTTTATTCATTAAAGTTATATTACATTTATTATATAAAATTTTATGGGGAAGTTTATTGGAAACACAAGTCTAAAAAAAGAGACTGAGATAGACATTTCTGAATGTTAAATAAGAGCATGTTCATGTATTTTTAAATGAACGATAATAACTACAAAGTCTCTATGGGTTTTACACTCCACTATATGTAGCAGTTTTATTTTTTAAAGTCAATGTTTACAACGTACTATAGAGTGCACCCTTGAATCTATTTTAAATTATGAAAAATAATTGTTAACTTAAAAATATGAAGAGAAACATTGTTTTTCAAAAATTTTAAAGCACAAATATGCAAATATTTTCAAAATCATTACACTAAATGTCACCTACTTTGATTCCATAAAATATAATACATCCAATGATATTGGCTACTATTCACCTGTAATTGTGCTCACATAATGAAATGTTATGCTTTCATGATAAATTAGGAGCAAAAAACAAACTATAGGGACACATGTTTTCAAAAGGTGATATATTATGTTAAGCAAATTTTCGTGGTATGAGGTTGGAAGGCACCTAATGTTGAGAATTAATAGGGGGGAAAAAGACATAAATTGAGCCTTCAGAAAATTCAGAGAAAAGAGAAGTGACTTCCTGGTATTTAGGTGCTTGAACCCCTGCTGAACAACTTTACACACCTTTCTTTCTCCCTTCTAACCCACCCACCAGGAAAATCTGGAAATAAACATTCCCAACAATTAATATCGGTAAATTCTTTTTTTTAATCCCAAAGTTTGCTTTTATTTTTTTTAATGTTTGGCTACATATAACAAGTAAATATTTTTCTATTTCAATCTCTTGAATAGATTGGAAACAGAATAGTTTTAGTTGAAATAAATGACATTTTTCAATTTTTGCTTGATGGACTGTATTATAATATTAAAATGTTTTGCTTACAAAAACAAAACATTTATGAAGAACAAATTTGTGCAAAGCAGTTTCACAAATTACTTCAGCAATGAATATCTGTGACCTTAACATAAATTATAATTTACTTCCTTTGTGCTCTTAAGTGGTTAATATGGAGCCAATAATTGAGGCTATTCAATTATGTTTGTTGTATTTTTCATCATTTTTAGTGTGTATTTGTCACTTAAAATTTACTTTTTACTCTACTGTCTTCTATTAATAAGAGAGTTTGAATTACAATGACCATTTATTAGCAAAGAAATTCAATGGGACATTAGTGACATCATATATGTGTCCAGAGTTCTCATCCATCATAAATACATGAGATCTATAATTTCAGCACTGATGCATGACTGTAAACATTCTAAGATTAAAAAGCCTGCAGCTACTATTGAGTTTATTATAGAAAGCTGACTGTTTTTTTCAGCATATAAAAGAAATATAATAATTGACCTCTCCAGGAGATAGTTTATGCCTATTTTAAATGTAAGTGTGATATTTAGTTTCAAAATTTTTAATAACCTATCTTTTTACTGGTCCTCTACAGCAACATAGTTCTCTAAATTTATCTGCTATTTTAGCCAATCTTTTCAAAAACCAATCACCTTAGCAAAATGTCTCTCTTTTTTAATTTTTTAAAATCACATAATGAATATGAACTACCCCTTTAAGGGCTACTCAAGTTGATGCAAAATTTCAAAGACTTTCACCTGTTTTGTTTCTTCATGAAAGGTATAACTATGGTGTGCACTGGCTTTTATATAAAATGCTGAGAAGAACAGAATTGAAGCCTCTGAGAAATGCTGACTTTTACTTTTAGTGTTTATAAGGATGTTTTAAGAAAAATGATCTTATGAGTTTTAAATGAATGTTTTTCATTTTTTTCTTTGGAGGAAACAGCCTCACAGATTCAAGAATTGAATACCTAATAAGAAAACTCAAATCTGAGAAATATACCCTTTCCCAAGAAAATTAGACTGATGATATATACTTTTAACTTCATTATGCACCCTCTGGATTATAAATATAATTAATGAAAGTATTCATTAATTTGTATCATCAAGGAAAATAAAGAAGAATGTTCATTCAAAAGTAAACTTCTTATAATCCCTCCTCCAAATTATTAGAAATAATAATGTATTATTGTCCCATTAGAAAACATCTAAGGAGATGTTATGTTTTTCTTTCCTGTATTTTCAACATTTTCTCAAAATTAAAATAAACAAAATATAGAAGCAACATTTGGGTGGTGAGATTTGCTTTCATTGATAGTGAAAAAAAGAGGAATGAAGGAAAATCCTTACATTCAAGGTCTATACAAGAATGACATGTTCACACATTCCGATCATTCTGCTGTCTGTGGACTAAACTGGTGTGTCATGAAACTGGCTTTCTTCTTGTGGAACCAGTTTCACTTTGTAGCCCTACTATAAAATTGTATTAGGCCAAATGCTCCAGTCAAAGTAAATAATAATAATAATAATAATCAAAATGATCATGGGAGTAGAATGTGAATAAACTTCTGTTTGACAGTGTATTCTTCCATTTCAAACAAATATGACACAAGTCTGTAAATGGCTTGTGTACTCTCCAATACCAAATGCGTGATTGACATTCACCTGAAGAAGCACAAAACTGAAGGCAACCTATAACATTTGCCATATTGTATACTAAGCAAGATATTACGGAACAATCTTCTCCACTTGTACCAATTCAGCCCACAAATTTCTGGAATTTCCTCTCTGGATTAATAACTAACCTTGTCCACTATGAAAATACCATCAATCTTGTTAAACAAAATGAGTACTCTTTCGCGGATACTAATCAAGGTATACCATTCATGAAAAGACTGATTTGAGGAGAGAGAAATTCTTGGTGTACTAAAAAAAGCATAAAAGTGGGCAATGAGACATGTAGGGTGTCATCATAGATCTGCCATCAACTCAACATTTAACCAAAGTCCCTGCTTCTCTATCGTCAAAAGGAAAAATCTAATAAATGGGAACGTCAATGACATGCCATCTAAGCCACTCACCAGAATTCTTCAAATTGATAGGCGCACAACCCTCACTCCCATTCTGCCTTTTAGCAGGTACTACAATTCAGCATATACGATATTTTCTTGAACTAGTGTAAACCTCTGTGAGTCAACTTCTTTCTCCCTCCCTGAACCAAATGTAAATTTCTTGAGGATAAGCATATAGAAACCATCTTACAATTCTTGGGAAAGGGGTTGATATAAAGGGTTTTAGGAAGTACTTGTGGGGTTGATCAGGATTCTGGGAAATCAGAGGTTTCAGTGGCCACTCTTGCTTTTGCATAATTCATTTCTCACAAAATAGGTAGGTTTTATTTCTAAGGGACACCTACACTCCATCTTCTGGTGACTCTTTTAACTGATCTTGGGCTGCAAAGGGAGATACTGACACACACAAAATCTCTGTCTAGTGCTTCCCTCCACTTACTAAACTGACTAGTTGGCATAGAGAGTTCCATCACCAACAAGACATAAAGAAATAGGTTGGTCATTAATTATTTAGTGTCTTTATAGGAAATAAATGCATGAGTATAGGGGTAGGTAAGTTTTTTATAGAGCAAATTCAAGAAGGAACAGAGAGGTCACATTATCAAGTGCTTAAAGTAGATTTCTCTAGAACCAGAACACCTGGGTTTGAATACCAGCTCTGCCACTAATTGGGCAAATTAGTTAACTTATCTATACCTCAGCTTTCACATACGTAAAATGGTAACAATACTATCTACCTAACAAGGTCTTTGTGAAAATTAAAAAAATTAATATATTTCAAGCATATATTTAGTCACCCCTATTATATTGTGAATTCAATAATTATTAGCAGGCCTGGCCTCCTGGACATGCAACCTGTGCAGTTAAACAGGGCCCTGAACTTAGGCCTTGCATTTTGTTTAATGTACTGCTATTGCTATCTTGACATCATTAATACGTTTTTAGCAAAGGGTCTTACATTTTTATTTTATGCAGTCAAGAACTTACATGGTGAGTCCCATGATAACTAGAATTAAGAAATGTCTCAATCTTATCTTCTGTGGGAAGAGGCAAATAAATACAGGGAAATGACAGGTGACCTACTTCCGGATATGGAGATAGAATGCAAAGAGGCAGAGGAAGTTTCTCTTTCCCTCTCCTTCTTGAACCAAAGAACTGAAAGATCTAGAATCACTACTGCTATGCTACATTCCCAGTAAACAACAGGACTCAGAATCCTTCTCTGATATTTTAGCTAAGTCAGATAACTGCCACCAGAGGGCGCAACAAAATACAGCAAACAGTGGACTGACCTGTCTTAACATCCAGTCCAGAACTTGAAGTCTTGCAGAATTCAAGGTCACCAGGCTGCACATCTTGCCATTCATTTCACGAATCTATTTTTGGACCCAGTTTGTTGTGTTTAGTAGGAATTTTGTAGCTGAAAAAAATAATAAAATCAATACACAAGATTTAATTAAATAAGTTACAACTGAATGGTTTCAAGTGTGCCATAAATCCTATAACTTTTTTTTTTTAACTTAAAGGTTGCATACTATATTCCCTTGCTTGAAGATTCATGTTGTCAAATAATATAGTAAAAGCCTGGCAAATTCTTTCAGGAAAAATAACTATTTCGTTGTGTTTAAACCATATATTTTCAAGTTATGCTTACTAACATTCCTATACTAGTTTCTGCAGAAAACATAAAGAACGCTAACATAGATATCAAAAGATATAAGGATTCAGAAACAAACAACAAAAAAACCACTGTGGCCCTAGAAAGTAAAAAGAATATTCAAGGTCTAATATCTTGTATCTCTGATGTCTTTTTAAATCCTTTGTGGAATAAGAAGTATTTTGTCATATTCACTGAAACAACAATTCAACATCACATTCAAAAAATAGAAATTTTACTGACTTCTTTTCTGGGGAGACTTAAAGAAAACATTCTTGTCACATATTACCTAGCAAAAACATAATAAATTTTCCCATTAAATATTTCTACTTTTTATTCTCTCCCAACATGGCAATTTAATTTCTTCTCTTCCTCCTCCTACACACAACTCTCAAGAAACACCCATATTTACACTGAATAGTTCAGCTACTTCCTCAGCTTGCTTACCCCATTCTACAAAATAAGAGTTTTCTAGTTACCTAGACAATGAACAGTGATCCATCTATTTTTCCTCAAGGAGCCATTTTCAAGCCTCCACTTCCTCCAAGTGGCTCATCAAAGTATTTGCATAAAAGGTCTTAGCTGAGCTTCTGGTCAAGATGGCAGAATAGGTAACTGCTGTGCTTGGCTCTTCTAATGACCATATCAAAATTACAACTAACTAACTGCAGAACAATCATCATTGAGAATTGCCTGAAGTCTAGCTAAACGGAAGACCTACAACTAAAAACATACAGAAGCCACATCCAGACAGGTAAGAGGGGCACAGATGTGAAACAAGCTGGTCTTCATACTCATGTGTGTCAATTAAAAATTGGGAGGGATATCTTGGCTGCAGAGGTTACCCCTGAGAAGTGAATGATCCCAGCAACACACCAAGTTCTCTAGGCCAGGATTGCAGTGCTGACAAAAGAAGTCCTCATAATTTCTGGCTGAGAAATCCAGTGGAGATTGTGACTGAATAAGACAAGGGTAGCTGCAGTCCCAGGCACTCTTCTTATTAGAGGGCCTATCCATGAACTTACTCACTGATGGATTCACTCACTTTGAGCTCCAGCACTGTAGCAGCACCTCAAAAAACTTTAGAGACATGCAGGGAGGAACTGATTTGTCTGGCTTCAGAGTGAGGGCTGGATGAGCAGGTTTCTCCCTGGCTGAAGCCACTACTCCTTTAATAAGTTCTCACCCTACCCTGTGTGCAGATGCAGGTGGGCACCATATCTGAGTCTTCATCAATTTAGCAAACTCTGTTTGCCCCACCCTGGTGATTTACTGAGACCCCACCTCTCCTAACTTTCAGGACCACTCACACCACTTTCAGTGGCTTTTCCACACAAACAATCTCTCTTGGCTCATGCTGCAGACTTTTGTAAAATCTCTCAAAGGTTTATAAACCACAAACAAGCAGTATATGGCCTCAGCATGTCCCATACCTCTTGCTAAGCAGCCCTAAGCCCAGCATTAGTGGCAGACAACCTCAGTTTACAGCTTAGCTTATCCAAGACACCTGCAAGCCCATCACAAGTGGTAACCATCTTCACATCACTTTGTAGCTCATACTAAGTGGCCTTGGGTAGGGCACAGGTGTTAGTTGACTTTGGCCTGCAATAGAGTCCCTCCCAAGAAAACCCAGAAGCTACTCCCTGGTAGCCAGCTTCAGACAATACCAGAGAACCACCCACTCACCTCCATAAATGACACACCCAGAGAACTAATTGGACAGGCACCAGAAGTCTACTAAAGAAATTCCTACTCAATAGAATCAGCTGATGCACAACAGCTCCTCCACTATAGTCATGGTCAGTCCTCATAAGAAATCACCTTGACAGTCAAAGGCTCAATTACAATAGGAGGGCACACACAATCCACACAAAGGACATACCTGGATCACCCAGCTCAGATGAACAGGGAGACTGTGTCACTGGGCCCCACAAAATACCTACTACATAAGGGCACTCTACCAAGACCAGGAGACATAGCAGCTCTACCAAATACACACAAACAAACACAGGGAGGAAACCAAAATGGGGAGACAAGGAAACATGTCCCAAATGAAAGACCAAAACAAAGTTCCAGTAAAAGAACTAAACAAAATGGACACAAGGATTCCACTAGATTCAAAGTTCAAAACATTGGCTAATTTCCAACAACATGGATGAACCTTGAGATCAGTATGCTAAGTGAAATAAGCCAGACAGAAAAAAAAAAACCCAAAACTGTATGACTTCACCCATATATGGAATATAAAGCCAAAAGCACCAAAGAAACAGAAACTTAGGGACATAGTAAGTAGTTTAGTGGTTACCTGAGGGTAGGGGGAAGTGAGCTGGGAGAGAAAGGAGGGGAAAGTCAAATATATGGGGATAAAAAGAGAACTGACCCTGGGTGACAAACACAATGAAACACATAGACAATGTACTATAGAATTGTACACCTGGAATCTTTTTTTTTTTTTTGCTAACCAATGTCACCCCAATTAATTTAACAAAAGAAAAGAAAATAAAACATCTACTTCGACATGGAGATAAACAAAGGAAGTCTTAACTATTAAAAGTTTATTAAATTCCATTGCTTTCTAAAAAAAACAACAACAACAACAAAAAACACTAGCTATCCTTATAGGGTACTCAATGATCTCAAAGAGATCCTCAACAAAGCGGTAAGAAAAATTAATATGAATAGAAAACTTAAAAAGAACCAGTCAGAAATGAAGATTGCAATAATTAAAATAAAGAACACATTAGAAGGAATCAACAGAAAATTATATGAAGTACAGGATTAAATCAGCAATTTGAAAGATTAGGTAGCAGAAAACACCAAGTGAAAAATCAGAACATCAAGAAAAAAAAAATCCAAAAAAAGTGTAAGGGGCCTCTGGAACAACATCCAGTGTATCAACATTTGCATCATAGAGGTATCAGAAGGAGAGAGAGAGAGACTAGGAATGGAAAACCTATTTGAAGAAATAATGATGGAAAACTTCTCTAACCTGGAGAAGGAAATAGACATACAAACCCAGGAAGCACAGAGAGTCCCAAATAAGATGAACCCAAATAGGCCCACACCAAGACACATCATAAATAAAATGCCAAAGTTTAAAGACAAAGAGAGAATCTTAAAAGCAGCAAGAAAAAAGCAGTTGGTTACCTACAAGAAAGCTTCCATAAGACTGTCAGCTGATGTCTCAACAGAAACTTTGCAGAGCAGAATGTGTTGGTGCAAAATATTCACAGTGAGAAAAGTAAAAACCTACAACCAAGATTATGTTACCTAGGAAAGCTATCATTTAGAATTAAAGGACGGATGAAGAGCTTCCCAGACAAGAAAAGCTAAAAGAGTTCATGACCATCAAATCAGTATTGTAGGAAATGTTAAAGAAAATTCTTTAAGAAGAGAAAAAAGATTTAAAAATATCAATAATAAATGGTAATAACTACATAACTATCAAGAATTTCTTCCTATGTAAATGGATTAAATGCTCCAATCAAAAAACATAGGGTGGCAGAATGGATTAAAAAAAAAAAAGACCCTTATATATGCTGACTACCAGAAACTCACTTCAGATTGAAAGATACATAGAAACTGAAAATAAAGGGATGGAAAAAGATATTTCATGAAAATGGAAACAAAACAAAACAAAAAGCTGGGATAGCAATACTTATCCCAGACAAAATAAACTTTAAAGCAAAGGCTATAACAAAAGACGAAGAAGGACCCAGTAATCCCACTTCTGGGTATTTATTCAAAGAAGTCCAAAACACTACTTCAAAGAGAAATGTGCATCCATATGTTCATTGTAGCATTATTTAAAATAGCTAAAATATGGAGGCAACCTGGATGTCCATCAATTAAGGAATAGATAAAAAAAAAGAGATGGTACATGCTCATATATACAATGGAATATTACTCGGCCATAAAAAATAAATTTGCCTTTTGCAACAACATGGATGGACCCAGAGGGTATTGTGCTGAGTGGAATAAGTCAGCCAGAGGAAGACAAATGCCATATGATTTCATTTATATGTGAAATCTAAAGAATAAAATAAACAAACATAACAAAAACAAACTCATAGAGAACATTTTGATGGTAGCCAGATGGGAGGGGGTTGAGGGGTGGGTAAAAAAATGGAAAGGATTGAGAAAAACAAATTGGTAGTTAAAGTCATAAAAAAGTAGAGTATAACATAAGGATAATAGGTAACAATATTATAATAACTATGTATTATGTCAGATGGGTGCTGGATTTATCAGGAGGATCACTTCATATGTTATATAGCTGTTTAATCACTATGTTGTATACCTGAAATTAATATAATGTGTGTCAATTGTAATTGAATTATAAAAATTATTTTTAAAAAAGTCTTAGCTATAAAAATTTATTATGAAGTTAGGATTTCCTCCATATCAAAAAAGAAATTAGAGAATAATTCTTGGCTATTTTAAACTGAGGATAAAAGTCTGATTCCAAGCCATTTGTTTATGGAGGTGCTGGGAAGAGAACTGTAGGGGGCAGGGAGGGTGATGACTGTTTAATATACATATGTATATATTAACAAAAATTTATAAAGCATGCTATGTCTGACAGGCAGCTAAATGCTTTACAAACATTAATACATTTAAATTGGAGGCTTATAACTCTCATATTCAATCCTACAAGGCAGTAACTAGACCTCCTTCTAACCTACGTCTTTCCATTATGCAGGGTCTAAATTGGGAAACTTTTCAAGGTCTGCTGGAAAAGTCAGTCACAGCCATCTTCACTCATAGTCCAGGCTGCATCTTCCTAAACTCTGCTTCATTGATCAACACTCCTCCATGAGTCTTTAGTCACTCATGATATTATTGGTTATATTCCCTCTGCTGTAAGTTACATTCCCGTGGCTTGTTTATTTATAACTGGAAGTTCGCACCTCTTACTTCTCTTCACCTCTTTCACCCACCTGCTCACCTCACTTTCCCTGGCAACCAAAAAAGATGTGGTACACACACACACACACGGGGCAGGAGGAAAGAGGGGGACTATTGCTTAGCCATAAAAGAGAATAAACACACCTATAACTTGCTGGTCCAACTGGCCTCCTTCTCACCCTTCCAACACACAGGACAAACTTCTGCCTCAGAACCTTGACACTGACTATTGCTTTTGCCTGAAGTATTCTTCCTTCAGATATCTGCCTGTTCAATCTCTATCCTTCCTCGGGTCTTTTCTCAAATGCCAGCTTCTTACTGAAGCAATGACCACTCCAACATCCCCCATCTCTTTTACCTTCTCCATTTTTCTATAGCACTTATACCTTTTAACCCATGATTTAGCTTACTAATTTATTGTTTCTTGTCATCACTCTCTAACAGAATGCAAGCTCTTTGAGAGCAAGCATTTTTGTTCGATTTGGACTTTTGAATTTGTATGAATAAATTCAAAAATATTGTATCTTTTATTTATTTTTATTACCACCTTCATGGAGTCCTGAGATGTCAAAGAGATGAACACTTGAGCCAAATACTTTAAACCAGTCATGGGATAGTTATTTACATAGTAATTTCTTTTTTTATTAGAGAAACAAAAATCCTCTGTTTCTTCAAAAATCAGGTTTACAAATTGATTTTCTTCTTATATTTCTTTCTTCTCAAAAATTAGTCAATCATCCACATGGAAGGAAATGTCTTCCATGTTTTCTACACAATCCGCAGCTGAAATTTTGGTTGTTTTCATCACTGCTGCAAGTGTTTAATTTAATAGCATCAAATGTGTGATTATATACTACATTTACAATATTATGACAGTTTGAATCAGGTGAGATTTCAGTCTGTACTTCAAATTCCCTATGTTGAGAAGAAATAGGACTTGTTTCTGAAATTTTCAGAAACTAAAAAGTTGATTTTCGAACCAATGTGCTAGAGTCAGTGAGGAACACTTTTTATTGGAGTCTGAAATGTGAAAGTCAACCAGTAATAATAAGAATGGATTATAAATCACAAAATTTTTTATGATAGACCCACTGAATGTGTGCAGTTAAGCCCAATCATGCAAGCATTCAATACATTGCAGACAACAAAATGTCCAAATTAAAACTATTCAATCAAAATGATAAAATAGTTTTGTATATTCAAAAGTCAATTTCTCTGAAGGATCATTAAGCTTAATGGAAATAGTAATACGACATTAAAGAACAATATGTATGAGCTTCTGTGAATGTCTTTCAGGTAAGCTGTGTGTGCCCCAAAAGCCTTATAAAATAAAATGAGAAAAATAATTAAATAATATAATGGATAATTCTATAAATTATGTAAAGTAGTGCAATGTCATTATGCAGTGAATACATTTAAGTCATTCATTCACCAAATCAATTATGAGAGAAAGCAATAAAAGGAATAGAGTGGGTGGAAAGTATATTTTCAGATTAGATTTGAAAAGCAAAATAACAAGTTGACAAGATGTGCTTAAAGCCTTTCTGGTGTCAATGTGGAAAGCCTTCTGCATCTACAATCTGATATTCATATAATTGGCAGAGTCCTGATATACTTAGAAAATAGATAAAGAAATATTCACATCTCTGTAGGTTAAAGAAAACATTTGCCAGAATATCTAATCTAGACTTTAGTAAACTTCAACTTCTGGTTCAAACTCCATGTTTTTCATTCTTTTTCTCAACAGTTTTCCCTAATAGGTTTGTCTTTCAATCTCCCTCTTGTGTAACGTTTCTCATTACCTCAATCTCATTCTTTCTAAACTCTTCTCCTTTTGTCCTCTTTCCCCTATTGTTTTGCTTTTCTCATTTAAAAATTTTTTCTTCACATTGTTAAAGGATAGCATCAAATGTAAATTTGTAAAAGTCCTTCTACATTTTAATACTGGCTCTGAAATATTTATTTCTTAACAAAATTATATCAAATGATGTCACTTTCATATTAGTCAGTTTGATTATTTTTAATTGGTCCTTTGCTAATATCACCTTAAGGACAGATGAAATAGTTTTTCACATCATGGATTTATTTCCTTTGTACTACCTGCCTTTCAATAGTCAGTAGTCAGAAGAACAGTATACCTTCAGAATCATATTGTTTAAAATCACAAGAGTTCAGATGAGTAAGCAGTATTAATGTTATTGGTAAACAACACATGAATCTTCCAGTGATATGCCTTCTTTCTGACTGCATTTTGGAAAGCCATTAACTCTTCAAAGACAGAACCTTAATAAGACAATGTATATAAAATGGAAACGTGATTTGCTGAAGTTTAGGCCTATAAATAATAAATTACAGTAGTGGAAATATCAATAATCAGTGTTTTAAGTCAATGGTATGAAAATTTCTATGTTGTCTCTAAAGTGTTTCTGTAACACATGCTTTAAAAAAAAAGTCCTTGGATCTTGGAAAATTTAACTACATAAATTTACACATTACAAATCTTAAAACTAGAAACCATATTATTAACTGTGAAACTACATAATTAGTTTCTTTATGAGCCTTCAATTTTTTGCTAGATAAAATTAAAACTGCCACCAAAAATTGAGGCCATTATGAACATGACAGATCATTTGTTGAGAAAAAGGTCATGGAGAAATAGTGTCTGATAATTTGTTGGAAATATTAGCATATAGATGTCTATGGAATGTGTGAAGTATTGTCAGGAGAATTCTAATCAAAAAATTCTGCAACGTATGTCAAATACGTAGTTAGGTTCTTAGCCCTAATGGCAAACATAAGCTACATGAAAGGTATTTAACCTGAAGACAAGTTGAGGAGAAATTTAAAATTCTGTTATTTTTTTTTTTAAAATCACAAATGTAAAAGGTACATAGACATAACATCTACAGCAACAAAGAATGAAAAAAACATTATCTTTCCACATAGAGTTAAACATGTTTTAAAGAACACTAGCATTTTTTTCTTAACTTTCTTCATTGATCTAGTGTTTTCTATCAGTAAAAAGTTCATGGGTTGTCATCTGGCCCACTGTGTCTATATTTGTCCTGATCAACCAGAACCCAAGCATCCATCAGCCTTTTAAGTTAACATAGCACAATGCAGAAGACACACAAAGAATAATGTAACTATGAATATTCAAAGCACTGAACAACTCTGAAATCACATATCCTGCTCTTTTTCTTTAAAATGTCCAGCTTCATCTATCTGCACTGGTACTTCAGGCAGAAACTTGACGATGGTGGTTACACTAATCATAGCACTCTTATCTGTTATAGATGGACAACAGCTAATAGTTCGAGCAAAAGTTTTAGAGGTCTTTGTCAGTTCCCAAGCTGGAAAACAAGGAGAGACTGAAGAGACAGACCACTCCAGATTGATAGGTGGCAGGATTAAACAACAGAACATACATAGGAAGCAGTCTTGGGTGGCACCAAGACTAGTGACCTTCTACATCTGCCCACCAGAATCTTAAAAGTTTACATAGAGACTTTAACTAGTCTTAGTCATGTATGCCTTCCAGATGATCTCAAACAACACATTACTACTTCAAGGCTGTGTGTCCTTGGGACAGCTTCTAGTTTAGGGAAGATAAGCAGAAAACACATTCCAAGGACAGGGAAGAGGTGAGGAGCCCAAGTCCAGCTTGAAGGTCAACCAGCAGTCACATCCTCTCAACCCCTCCAACAGTCTGTGATAGTTCCAACTTCAAGGATACAAACACAATGTTAACAATAAAATAACAACAATTACAGAACTACTAGTAAAGTTAAATCTATTCAAAGATCCTTCAGTGAGTAACTCAAGAAATTTACTCAAAAGTTCCTAAAGGAATTTTTAAAGTTTAACAGAATGTGAATTTCAGTTGCAGATTTCTTAAAATGAAGAGGGGTAATGGGCTTGTCTTCTAGATCCTCCTACAGATGACTTGCATTAAACTATTGACTCCTGACATTACAGTTTCAATCACTCAATACCCTACATAAAAATACATTTAAATTAAATGTTTGGAGTGCAAATGCATCTAAATTCATATTATATCAGTTTCAAGTTATGTTTTATTGATTTCCATCTCTTTAGAATTCTTATGTGATTGAAAAGTGAATTTTGAAATTATAAAATAATAAAAAGCACATGTGACAGGCTGACTAGTGCCCCCTTTTTCCATGGTAAATACTGTTCAGCTAGGCACAGAGTCACTCAGATGAAACCTACATTTCCTTGCCTCCCTCAGAAGTGTGACTGGCCATGTATCTAAGTTCTTACCAACAGACTCTACAAGGAGTGAAATGCACTATTTCCACATGACTTGCCTTTAAAGGAAGATTGCTTCTTTTCCCCTTTCTCTCTTTCCTTTGCCTTGCAGCTAGAAATGGCTGCAACAATTCTGAGACCCCCATTTTGGTGATAAGAAGAGCATCTCTGCCAGCCTAAAACCTTGGCTAACCTCAAGGATAGAGCACACCTGCCTGCCCTGGACTGCTGACTGAAACAGGACAAATGTGCTCTCTGGCTTGAACCCTTCATTTCAGGGCCTCTTTGTTATCCCAGCTTAGCTCATATACCCTAATTATCCAGATCATTCATTTCTATGAATAATTTTTAAAATTACTGTAGAGGTTTAACTTAGGAGTATCAGGAAAATACATTGTTCTCTACTCACAGCTGCAAACTCGTTTATGAGGCCACACATTTATAGTCTACTATTTTCACCTTTATTGTACTGTTTTCTTAACAAGCATATTTCAGATTTCAAAATTATGAGACTTTCATTTCAGACAGCAAAATATATTGATTGTGTTTAAAAGCAGAAGCTAATTCCTGAATCTACGGCAGAGATCACAGACTAGCATCATAAACAGATGAATAATCTTGCATGAATTATACATAAGGAAAAAAAAGAAGAAAGAACAGGCAAGAAACAATTGCCCTTTCAGTTTAAGTGTTAGTAAGTGTTGCTGAGCTGATGAAGCACATTGGTATAAAGCCCTTGAGCCTCACTTGATAAACTACATCAAATGCATTATCTCAACATGAGAAAAACTAAACACCTGGTATCAAAGGTAAGGAGTGCATGTAATCCCCAGGGGACACTGCTTTGCTCTGTGACAACCCTATCTCCCCCGCCCTCAGGGCACCTAACTTTTTGTGACTGTTGGAAGACCTTAAACTAATTCTGAAAAGCTAAATTAAAAAATGGAATATTATTTCTTTTAAAGGGAAAAGGCATAAATGTGTGTGGTCTTAAAAGAAACTACAATAAATATGCAAATAAAATATGTTAAGAAATGTAGAATAGAGGGAGGAGGACAAAATGGTGACTGGAGAGGAGGTCCCTAAAGCCTCTCCCAGAAAACACAATTGAATGGCCACCCAGGAGCCAAGAAAGAGGGCCCTAGGTGACAAAAAACGGCAGCTGAGACATCCACGCATTGCAAGTAAACACCTAAGGTTTGGAGAGAAAAGGGGCGAGCAGGAGAGAGGGGAGGGAGCAAAGACAGATTTCAAAGGACCCGATCGCGGCTGACTGCAGTGCATGGGAGGGGAGAAGCCGAGAGGCAACAAGAGGAAAAGCCCTAGCAACACTGGGAATCGTTGGGGAGCTGGGCTGGGGAGCTGGAATTTGGAACGGCGAGTTGGGGACAGACCTTGGAAGCCAGCCTCTGGAACTCTTGAGTGGTAGCAGGGCTAAGCAAGGACTCTGAACTGCAGAGACGACATCTTGGCTCTAGGCTCCCTTGGGACCCACAGCGCAGGCGCGCGCAGCTCCTGTACAGGGCTGCAGTTCCGGTCCTGCCGGCTGCGGGGGCGGGCCGGCAGCCCCACGGACAATGCATGGCCCCTATACAGACGGGCCTGTGGTTGTGGTTCCCGTTCCGGCCCACTGCAGAGGTGGACCGGCTGCCATGCGGCCAGCACACAGCCCCTACACAGACGGGGCTGCGGCTCCCATTCCGGCCCTCTGCACTGCAGAGGCGGGCCGGCTGCCATGTGGGCAGCGCACAGCTCCTACATAGGACTGAGGCTCCCGTTCTGGCCCGCTGCTGAGGCGGGCCGGTTGCTGGCGCAGCATGCGCGGCTCCTGTGCAGGGCTGCAGCTCCCATTCCATGCCCGCTGCAGAGGTGGGCTGGCTGCCTTCCTACCGCAGGGTCAGACCCACAGCTTTGGACTTGTGTGCATGCCTGCTAGCGTGCCCCTGGGTCATAAAAGCAGTGTGAGTCCACAGACTCTGCCCCAACATTTGGCCATGGAAGCAGGCCCAGGAAGAAAGGTGGATTTGATAGCATTCGCCCTAGCCAGCAGGAGCAGCCTTGGCCCACATCACCCAGCTTCCCCAGCATAGGGCAGAAGGTAGAGCTGCCATGGTGTGCCTTTTGTTGGCCCCTCCCCTTTCCTACAACCTTCCCAACCAACTAACTAACTACAGGAAGCAGAGGGACCATGATAGATGTGCACCGCCTCCAAAACATAGCAGGAGACCAGAAATAAGAAATAAACAACCCCTCTCTCTCCCAAAACTTGCCCCTCCAGTACTACCTCGTGTCTGCCCTACAGCAAGACACCACAAAAGTACCAATCTGGGCTCCTGGGCACTACTGAACATAACACCCTCATGTCAAAGAGGAAGAACCCAGCAGACAGGATGAATTCCTTAAAAACTAAAACTCCTCAGAAAGAACAGGAAATTTATCAAGACAGCTTCTTAGACCTAGAAGTTTCCAAATTAAGTGACAGAGAATTTAAAGTAGCCATTCCAAAGGCTGTGAGAGAAATGAAAACATACTGGCAAAGCACCATGGTTGACATAAACAACATAAAAAAGGACATGAATGACATAAAAAAGGAACTTCATGAACAAAAGGAACAATTTAACAAAGAAATTCAAAACATAAGGAAGATTGAGATAGAAATGCAAGAGGTAAATAACACAATAAAAGAAGTGAGAAACGAAATAACTGCCATAGGAAACAGGGCCAACCAGATGGAGGAAAGAATTAGTGATATCAAAGATCAGAACACGGAAACAGCTAAGAAAGAGGAAGAGAGGGAATATAGAACCAAAAGGATTGAAAGAACTCTGCAAGAACTATCTGACTCCATGAGACAAAACAACATCAGGATAATAGGAATAGAAGAAGGGGTAGAGCATTCTACAGAGAACATAATCAAACAAATAGTAGATGAGAAATTTCCAAACCTATGAAAAGATCTGGAACCCCAAGTTCAAGAAGAAAACAGGTCCTCTAGATACCTGGACCCTAACAGATCTTCTCCAAGACACATGGGACTAAAGATGTCCAAAACTAAAGACAACGAGACAATTCTCAAGGCATCCAGGGAAAAAAAGAACTATAACCTTTAGAGGAAAACCCATCAGACTGGCATCAGATTTCTCAGCAGACACTCTACAAGCCAGGAGGGAGTGGAATCCAATATTCAAAAATTTAAAAGAGAGGAACTTACAGCCAAGAATAAATTATCCAGCAAAATTATCTTTCACATATGAAGGTGGAATAAAGACCTTCTCAGACACACAGAAGCTGAGGGAATTTGCCAGCACAAGGCCAGCACTCCAAGAAATACTGAAGGAGGCTCTTCGACCTGAAACAAAACATCAGGAAAAATGGAATAAAGTTGGGGCAACAAGAAAGAAACAAAAATAAAACAAAAACAAACAAAGAAATAAGTAATGGCCACAGGATATCCTCACATATTGATCTTCACTCTAAATGTTAATGGACTGAACTCACCAATAAAAAGACATAGAGTAGCAGACTGGATTAAAAAACAGAACCCATCCATATGCTGTCTCCAAGAAACACACCTTAGCTGTAAGGACAAACACCAACTCAGAGGGAAAGGATGGGAAACAATACTTCAAGCAAATGGTAACCAGAGAAAAGCAGGAGTTGCCATATTGATATCTAATGAAATAATCTTCAGGTTAAAAAAGATAGTAAAAGACAAGATGGACATTACATAATGATAAAAAAAGCACAATACAACAGCAAGAAGACTTGACACTAATTAATATATATGCTCCCAACCAGGATGCACCAAAATATACAAAGAAACTACAAACAGATTTGAAAGGAGAAACTGATGAACACACAGTCATTGTGGGAGACTTAAACACCCCGCTAACAGCCATGGACAGATCATCCAAACAGAAAATAAATAAGGACACAACAGCTCTAAACGATACATTATAGCAATTGGACATAATTGACATTTACAGGACACTTCATCCAGCAAAAGGAGACTATTCCTTCTTTTCTATTGCACATGGAACATTCTTAAGGATAGACCATATGCTGGGACACAAAAGTAGCCTCAGCAAATTCAAGAAGATCGAAATCATACCAAGTGTATTCTCAGACCACAAGGCTTTGAAATTGGAGATCAATTGTAAAAGGAAAGCAGAGAGAAACACATATACATGGAAATTAAACAACAGCTTATTTTAAAAAGGACTGGATGAAAGAACAAATAAAAGATGAGATTAAAAATATAGAGAAACTAATGACAATGAAAATACAATGTATCAGAATTATTGGGACACAGCGAAAGTGGTAGTAAGAGAGAAATTTATATCACTACATACAAATTTATATCTTAAGAAACAAGAAAAATCACAAGTAAACATCTTAACATCCCATCTTAAAGAACTCGAAAAAGAAGAGCAGACAAAACCCAAAGTCAGCAGAAGGAAAGAAATAATAAAAATTAAAGCAGCGCTAAACCAATTAGAGAACAGAAGGACAATAGAAAAACTTAATATAACAAAGAGCTGATTCTTTGAGAAAGTCAAAAAAATTGACAAACCCCTGGCGAGATTAATCAAAAGACAAAAGGAAAGGACACAAATATCCAAAATTAGAAATGAAAGGGGAGAAATTACCACTGATACCACAGAAATACAAAGGATTATAAGAAAATATTATGAAGAACTTTATGCCACTAAATTTAACAACCTAGAAGAAATGGACAAGTTTCTAGAAACTTATAGCCTACCAAGACTGAACCAAGAAGAACTGGATAATCTAAATAGACAAATTGATAGCGAAGAGATTAAAATGACTATCCATAATCTCCCTAAAGGCAAAAGCCCTGGACCAGATGGTTTCACCAATGAGTTTTACCAAGCATTCAAAGAAGAATTAACACCTATCCTCCTCAGACTCTTCCAAAAAATTGAAGAGGAAGCAATACTTCCTAACTCGTTCTATGAGGCCAACATTACTCTAATACCAAAGCCTGGCA
>PVJL010011109.1:0-17232 GCA_004026885.1 Lyroderma lyra
TCCATGGGTTATTTTTTTTTTTTTTTTTTTAATGTGGGTAGTTCCCTGGCTAGGAATCGAACTCAGGCCACAGCGTTGACAGCGCCAAAGCCTAGCCACTACACCACCAGGGAACTCCAGTGCTTCATTTCTTAATAGACATATGTATAAGCATATGTATACCTGTTCCCTGGCTAGCTCCCTAATAAGAAAAATTACTCTAAATGATTAGCTACAGAGGTATAATAATCTGCTTCTTCTAAATTACTATTTGTAACACAAGTTGGGGAAACGTCTCAGAAGACCACTCAGAAACTGTAGTTCTATTCAGAACACTGATGTTTATCCAGGAAGAAAGAATCATCTAATCACAGGGCTGAAAAATGCTTATTGGGCAAATATGTGAGATACACAGACAACATCATGCCATATATTAATAGATATAGACTCTCTCATTTAAGGAGTAATTGGTTCTTTTTCATGGGAATTATCCTTTAATCCCTTTCTAAGATTTCTCTTATAATGATGGTAGAAACTTAGAATTAGATCCTGAACATCCATGAAACTGAAATCTTTAGGGCCTTACATGCCTGTGAATCTTACCTGTTCACCAGCTTGGGATTCCCCAATGATGAAACGATCTCCTGGGCCATCAGCAGCTGTGAGATGAACAGAACCAAGAATAAACATCAGAATGGACCTATAGCAAGGAATAAAAGCCTAGTGTTGAAATTCTAAAATTTGACTCAAATGATCAGATAAAGCTTCAGGAAAGTGGAATACTCTCCTGATCTTTTAGACTATGAGTAGATAATGGTTTTGTTACTACTGGTTTGATCTTTGGTACCAAAACTCACGGACACTAATAGAAGTATTCCTAACTTGTGCCCTTTCTTGGCATTACTTGAGATGGTCTTTCTGTTGCTCAATAATTTCCATACATATACTTTTTAAATAGGAAGTTCTTTTAGCCTACCTCCTAAATACATGTTACCTTATCCATGAGTATGCATGTGGCTCACTATATGCATACATACCCATATTTCTCCATTTTCCTGTAAAAATTTTAACTATTTTGTACTGTTTTCTTATTTACCACCCAGTTTGATCTTCATAATAACTCACTGAAGTAGAAAAAAACATATATTCTTTTCTTCATTTGACATTTGAAGGAGATGAGTTATAGATGAAGGAACTCAGGCAGAAAAGGTTAAGTACTGTGAACAAAGTCTGGTTGATAGTAGAGCTAGGACTAAAATCCAGTCTCTTAATTCACAATACAGTGTGTGTGTGTGTGTGTGTGTGTGTGTGTGTGTTAATAATGGGTCAAAATACTATTTCTGAATAAGAATGAATAGGTAGTGCTACATCTGATTCTCCACTGGCTATTTATTTTTAAATGGAAGAAATGTATTCATAATTGAGATGGAAAAAGTGTTATCTGTTTTTTTCTACATACAGTATAGTAACAACTGGATGAAATAATATTTCTGGAAATAAATGAATTCAAAAGGGTTTTCTTCACATGTGATATGAATTTCAGATCAATCTTACTAGAAAGGCAATGCCTATTTAATGAGTTTTATGACCATGACCATTACTTCCATGTCCTCTGCATATAGCAAGAGCTTGGGACACATATAGAAAAGATAACACTTTCTATATGAATATTTTAATTATATTTGCAATTATGCTGATAACAATAGTGTTTCTCTCTTTTAAAAAGGACATGTGATTTTCATTGTTTCTTTATGTGACTATAATGTGGTGTTTTTACTAAAGGCTCATAAACAATACTGTTTATAATGAGCAACTCTTTTTACACAGATGGTTTTGGTTAACCTGATGTAGAGAGAGACAAAAATTAACTTTAGGTGTTTTTGATGTACAAGATGTTGTATCTTGTGCTTCAGTTAATAAACTCTTGGCTTTCTTGTGATTTTTAGAATCTTATTGTATTTTCACTGGTTGTTTATAAAAAGGAATAATTTTTCTGCAATGCTATTCTTATTACACTGTTTTCATGGGTTCTTCTTTTTTTAATTTTTCAGTGCACAATTTAAAACAAACATAGAAGTCATTGCCTCAATAATTATCAACATTTTACCAATCTTGTTTCATCTATTCCCCTACTTATTTTCACAGTATTTTGAAGAAAATCATGATTTTCTTACTGTAGAAAATTAAAAAGTCAATTATCTTTCAGAGTTCTATACTAACTACATCTCAAATATGAATAAACTTGTTTTTAATTATTTTCTACTAGAGATATTACCAGCTTACCAACTCCCATTAGCAACCTAGACACTTTCTCTTTTTACTACTTTGCACAAGGGAACAATAGAAATAGTTTTAGAGTAAAACAAATCTGAATCTGAATTCTGGTTCTGCCTATTATTAGCCTCAGGACGTTCAGCAAACTACTAAACTTTTAGCTAACCTTCAGTTTTATTGTTGATAAAAATGGGGATGATCGTACTTTAAAAATACTAATACCTTTTAAAACTTTTCATGCCTTTCACTCATTGACTAAATTTCAACCGAGTGTCTTGTATGCTGGGACACGGTAGAGAATAAAACTAGAAATTGTTTCTATTCTAATGCATTATCAGTCAGTTGCAATGTTTTTAAACTCTGGATCACAATGTTTATTAAACTGAATCACAAAAAAAAGTGGGCTATAAAATCAACTTAAAATTTTTAAATGAAAAAATAGAAAACATTTTATCACACATGGTAAGGATAAATATTGCTTTCTGAAACATAATATATGGGTGTGCATATGTATATTTGTATTGTATATGTTATATAGGTGTGTGTATATCAATGGCTTATAATATATAATGTATTTAATGTGTGTCTTCCTATGGGTGTGGTTAAAACAAAACTTCTAAAGCCACTGATAACAGAGAAGACAGATATTAATCCATCAATCATATTAATGAATGCATATACACAAATTAAGAAAATCACTGTATAGGAAAAGAATATACTTTTATGAGACGATACAATGAAACTACTAGAACACTGGAGGGTTAGGGAAATCCACCCTGAGAAAAGGATACTGAAGAATGAATACAGATAAGTAGGCAAGAGGTAGGGGGGAAAGAGAGAGGGACAAAGGGAGGGAGAGAAGGAGGGAGGGACAGGGACAGGGAGAGACAGAAATAGATAGATATAGGGAGATATGAAGTAGAAATGATGAAACAGAGATAAATAGGTAGGTAGACAGACAGACAGACAGATGGATATGAAATAGAAATGCTCCATCTAAAGATCTTCACGTAAGGAGAGCAATATGTAAAAAGGCCTTTGGGCCATGTCCTTCTGATATCTTACACTCTAGCCACTCTCAACTTCCAGTACTGTACCTCCCCGAGAGTACCAAGAGGACTCACATTTCAGCTCTGTAACATATGTTACTTCTAATGCTTGGAGTGCCCTTTTTTTAAAAATCCCTATCTTTGATTAAAGACATCTTAACTTTTAAGACTCAGTTCAAATGCCATGCTCTCTATGAAGTTATATCTCACTCCCCTTCCCTCAACAGGCACGTACTTCCTTTTTTTGTTTCTCCAGTGTATTTTGGAAATAACTCTCATTATGGCTTCTTAAAGTATTTGCTATTATTTTCTTATTTGTCTCAGGGAGACCCCTAGCACTTGCTACATAATGGGTATTCAATATATGTTCAATATGTGAAGTATTAAAAAATGTTCAGTAAATAAATGAGTGTGGTGTCTAACAAACTTTTTAGAAAGATGCATGTATGATTGAATAAATATTTTTCAATGCAAAATGCTGTATTTTTAATGTCTTTCATTTTCTGCTAGTCCATGTATATTGTTTTCTTCAAAATGTGAGTCAACATTCACCATCTTCAGAATGTTTAGAAAAACTGCTCTGATTAATTCTATATAACTTATGTTATTATTCAGTCAAGCAAAGTACCTAGCTCTTCACTGATGCTCAATAAATATTTGTTGAAAGAATGAAGAAATAAATTTGGCATTTCTACAATCCTTAGGTGGGAAGTCTATAAATTGACTTGTACATGTTAGTATTGTGCTTTGTAAATCTTCTTAAATAATTTCATAAATGTGTATATTTTCTCTCCAGCTAGATCACGAGTTCCACAGAAGTAGGGATCACTTTATTTCTTTTTTGAAACCCTCCATTCTTTAACTTTCCTCCTGTCTCCCATTTGCCCGCACATGCGAACTCATATATACTCATAATGCTTATATCAATGTTCTACACAAATGCTCTAAATAAATGTCTCTGAATGAGTGACTGGAGGTCATTTGGGGCAAGCCTGGTACAGAGTGCCTGGGAGCCCAAAATCTGAAAGAGCCCTTAAGTGACTTTAAACAGCAAGCTCCTTTGCTATTAGGGAAGGTGCACTAATTGGAGAGAATATGGGCTCACTTCAACTATATTCTCCACCATTCCCCAGGAAACACGCTTCGATATTGCTGGCTAAGAAAGGGTCAGTCAGCCAACAGTATAGAAGTCTCTTGGAAGCGAGAGAGGAGTCACTTTTTATTATTTCCCTTATAGGAGTGCTTCTCAACTTTTAATGTGCATACAAATCCCCTGGTGATCTTGTTAAAATACAGATTCTGATTCAGTGGGTCTGAAATATGTCCTGGCATTTGACATTTCTAACAAGTTGATGCTGATTTATGCTGCTGCTTCATGGACTATCCCTTTAGAGGAGCAGAGCACTGTAAGACTGAACTGAATATACACAAATTCACACTAAGAGAGAACTTAAGGAATAAAAACATTGGTGAACAACAACAGAAGTCTTGATTTTACATCAACATCAACGTTCATTATTTCTTATAAAGAGAGAAAAATAAAGATCAATTTAAGTTGCTGGCATTTATTTTAACTTATTAAAAGAGACAGGTAAAAGAAAGGTTGCCATTTTCAAGATGAATTCTACAAGCTTGGGTGAAAGGGGACTGAAGTGGAGAAAGGATGGCATATGAATCCAAAGCTTAATTAACAAGGAATGAAGTAAAAAAAAACCACTGTATATGCCCTTAGAAAGGATGGACAGATTCCAAGGATTCATGTAAAGGCTGAAACTTTTTCCTCCCTAATTCTGACATTTCTGTTAATAAGTTTTCTTTCTGTTTTATAATTGTAGAATTCAATTAAGAAGGAAGTAATAAAAGCAATATAAACCAAATCCTAACAGCAAATGCATTACTTAAGCAATTTATAATGCTTAATGCTAGACCCTGAAGCTGCTCCAACATCCACCCTTTTGTTAATGTCCGGAAAACATTTTTAGTCTTGTTTATCTATTTATTTAAAAATTTCTGATTATATCATTTGAAGCAAAATCAATACCATTGTGGCAATACATAGAAAACAACCTTCACCAAATCATTTGCTGTAGAATTATTCCTCATTTTCATTTTCCAGTCATATGTGAGCTCTCTTTAAGCCTCTTGAAACACTTTATAGCTATTCATTTATTTTCAATAATAAAGAGTCTCATCATTTCCACGTTAGGGATGAATAAAGTGACGCTATAGAGATAGCATAACTTTCAGAGATCTTAGGAAATACCTTCACCAGAGGAATAAGGAAGAATGTGTTTACTTTGATAATGGAACTAAACTAAGACTGGGATGATAGACAACAGGGTAATAGTATTTATGTATATACTAAAATTAAGATTATAGGAAGACTTGAGGTGGGGGCAAGGGAAGGTGACAAGACTAGCACAACAGGATTAATAGTTGCTGCAATTGTACTGATGGATTAAATTGGGTGAGGTGTTTCGATTATTTTTTTTTGAGAATTTTAATAAAAATTTATTTGAGCCTAGAAGCAAGGTCTCAACAGAATGAGAAAAATGCTTCTGAGTTGTTTGAAATTTCAGATCTGCTGCATTTTCTTATGGAAAGCAGGGAGATAAGAACAAGCCAAATGAGTGAAAAGACTTTTATATCCTTTACTATAATTTTTGAGGACAGAAATGCCCACTTACTGTTAGTACTGGGAAAAAAAAGGGCTTTCTTCTTTATCCAAAGTGTCCTACAGTGGAAGTCAACAGGCTGTCAAATGAGTTGGAGAAACAGCTGTGGCCAAAGAGGTTTGGAATGGACAAAACAGAAACCCTAGGACATGACTTTTATGAAAGACTAAGAACTAGCTCTAAATCAAAAAGGTTATATTGAATTTTGGTATGCAGTTTAACCCACTGGAAGGAAGTACAAGCAAATGTTAACAGTGGTGAGGCAGTGAGATAATGGGTAATTTTTAAATGTTCTTTTTGATTTCCTGTATTTTCCATAAGCATGTATTTTCAATCAGAATGCAAAAAAGAAAAAACTTTAAAATTTACACAATGGCAAGGATTTCTCTTAATATATCTTCCCAGAATTATTTGCTACATATGGTTCTTAAAATAATTACTAGCATGTTCATAATTTTCCCTTTTTCTACATATTCCCAAAGCAAATTCTGAAGGGATAAACCTTTCAAACTGAACATTTTCAAGAAAGCTGAATTTGGACCGCTGAGATATTTTTGCCTTTATTAACATCTAAAAAGAAATTGTGGGACAATGGGCATCCACATGGCCACAGGAGGGTGTGAATGCATCAAGATTATTAACTGGTGTGAAGAAAGAACTTAAAAAATATGAATAAAAATACTGCATTGATTCTAATTGGTAATACATGTTCATTTTCTTTTATTTTCCAAATTCATTTTCTTTTAAATGCAGTTATAGGTTTATTAGGTTCTAGCTCTTCCTATTATTTAAATCATCATTGATTCTGGCCTTCTTTACATTATATTCTTTCTCCTTTTTTTAAAAAAAAGTTGTTCTATTTCCTGTTTCCTTAGTCATTTCTTAGTGTCTTGACTTTTCAACCCACATACCTTAAAGGAAGTGATTCTCCAACTGGAGTTTTATGCCACATATTTCTGAAGGATATTGGCTAATGCTCAGTGATCCAGAGCAAGTTAGAAACCTCTTTACACCTAGAGGGTGAGCAATGCTCACAGGTACCCCTGGTTATTACTGGAAGGCCTAAGGCAAAGGCAGAGGAGAATAAAAAAAGGGCGGATAACGGGAGTGGGGAGAAAGGAATGGCAGCAGAGGAAGACAGGGGTGGAGAGAAGGTACACGTGGAGTGGTGTGGTAGAGCCACAACAATAGTCTCAAGAATATTCTTAACCAAAACACTGACTGAAGGTGGTATTATAACCCAGAAAAGACTAAGACCATGCCTTTTTGTTCATTCATGACTTTTGCTTTAATTATGATGTTGATACACACACACACACACGCGCACATGCACACGTATAATACGCACGCGCGTGCACACCCACACACACACACACACACACACACAGACTCTCAGTTAACCGGCACCCATGGGGATTGGTAAATGTAAGTAGGCTCTCAGTTTAACTCATTCTAGATAAATGTAGTATTTCTTTGATATATGTATTTTTTGCCAGTTGCTTGAGAGGGCTGGTTGCTTGAGTTTCGGTTAACAGAGAGTTTATACATAGACACACCAATCATTCTCAATTTGAGATTTAACCATATCCTCGATGGTTATCTGCTATGTGTTGTCTCTGTTACATGTTCCATATATTAGAGAACTATCAACACTTCACAAGAAAGAAATAATGTAGATCAGCTACATGGTACATAATGCCTTGAAACTTTTATACTGTGAGATGTTATTTTAGATGTGTTTTTTCTGTTTGTGAAACACTGCCTCTTCAAAACAAAAGAGTAACTAAAACATTGAATGGCAACTTTACATAAAAACTTCTTTGATAGATTCTAGAGTAGCAGAAGGGCTCTTTCATGGCTCATGAGGACTAATTACCCTTTTCGACAACTAGGAAAGCTAAGAGCAATAGTTTCTTTTATCAAACTGCTGCTACCTCATGCAAAAATCACAGAATATTTTGTTTGAGAATAATTCTGCCTCATATAATTTATTTTCTCATTTTCTCCTATTTAAATTACATGGAATGTGAAAAACAGAGTTTCTTGTCTCTTTGGTATTTCATCTGCTGTAGCTGTTCGTCTATTCCAGGAGTAAGAATTCTTTGTGATTTTATAGTAATCCTATATGACTACCAATTACAGGTTCAAAACAGAATTTACATTTTAGATGGAGAGTAAGAAACAAGAAGAGCCAATGAGGCTAACAGAAATTAAAATAATGTTCTTCCTGAACAACATGCATTATATAAAAACACGGTAGAAGGAATAAATTAAAAAAATGAAATAAGCGCCAGCAGGAATTTGTTATTTATGTTTTCAGAAATAACTCATATTTAGTGAGATCAAGTTGAATTAGGTGTATCCAATACAGTGTTCCTGAGAAAGCACAGACTAGTAGGAATTAATCTCCTCACCATTTTATTTACACAGACTATGAGATTAACAATTCAGATAAATGTTATCCTTTTTTCAGAAATGGTCTAAGTAAATGTGTTCATCATAATATTGGTAGTGATAACAATAGTTACTGTTATTAAAAAATTTAAAAAACAGTTGTTGAGTACTTCCTCTTTTTTTTTCCCCTTTCAATTTGGTGCCAGGTACTTCACCAAAGGTTTTCTATAGTCTCAACCTGTTGGGGTAAGTACTGTTATAATTATCACCATTTTTCACAGATAAGAAACTGAAACTCAAAAGTTTAGGTGATTTGTTTAATGTTACACTGATGAAAATGGTCCTAGAATCCAGATCACTCTTAATTTGTGCAAAGCCCACACCCTTTTACTATATTGCTTCCAACATGTAAATATATTGATTCCAACATGTAAATATACTGCTATGAGATGATGATGGAACATGGAGATTAATGAATGTATTTAATTACAAAAACTATTTTAATAGCTAAATAGAATAAAAAAAAAATGACAAAAAACCAAGTAAGAGACTCCATAAATGAACATTAAAAAGGAAATGGCCTTAATAGCTCTGATAAATTGGGAAATATTTTTAGACATTTCTTCAATAACAGTAGCCTTAAGTTAATAACCAATAATAGTTTCTAAGTAAGTCAGCTGCATTTGCATTTTGGGTTCTTAGATTGGACTTTAGGCAGGGAAATTCTACTCATATTGGCTTTTAAGCTTTATGTAATCTCAGGCAACTCCGAAAGTGTGAGCTGCTGGTACCATCTGGGGCTTCACTGCTTTGAAATATGGCATCTTCCAGAGAATTAGAGGTTTCTCTCATGCTTGTTTTTTTTTATAAAGCCTTTATTGATGTTTGAATTTAAAGCAGGAGAAAAGACCACCCATTTTATCCTTGTGTTGGGTGTTTTTCTTTCTTGTACCATATCGATGTTTTCAACTAGAAAATATGTGGAAAACTTCCAGACCAAGACTGTTGCTATCTGGTATATACAGAGGGTGGAAGAATAAATTATAGTACAGTGGTTTTTAAATCAGTATCTACATATATATTCATAAATAAGAACTTTCAAGTAACTTGTAGTTACTTTCCCTGAAAAGTTTTAATCAAGATTGTGTCAGAAAGTATATAGGCATAGATTAATACTGTTATCTGTGAATGAACTTATTTTGACAACCAAAGGGGAAACAGATGTAACAGTAGTTGGGTGCTTGGGCTGAGCCAAAAACCTGGAAAAAAAAATACAATATGAAGTACGATGATATTCAAGAAAAACCAAAATATTTACCTCTAACAGCATAGCCATCTTTTACTGATGCTGGGAATGGGGGTAGGTTATCTTTTGCATATACATCTTGAGCAAGGACTCGGCCCATTCCATCTGAAAGAAGAGAAAAGAAGAAAAATACGGTTATTGAGAGTAATGGGTTAAACAGGCAATCATAAACAAGATGAGCATGTTTGCTTGTCTGACAAGGCCTGTGTCTGAGCTCAGTTAGACCTCCTGATTTCTATCCCATGAAATAGGGCATAGAAGGAAGAAAAACATCCTAGTGTCTAAAATGAAAGGTTAGATTCAGTTAATTAACAGTAATTTTTGCAGAGATTATTTGAATTTGAGTAGCTAAAAGTCATCAAAGATGTTTTCATGTTGATGTGTCATTAATCTTTTAACAACTCAAAGATGACTTTCTTTAAAAAGCCATTTTTTAAGCATTTTCATATCCAGTAATCTGACCTAGTAATCACACTTCTAGAAAGCTATCTTAAAAAATTGGCTAAATCATTATGCACATGTTTATGTCAGAGTTACTTACATTAGTGAAAAATGGAAAGAAACAAAAAGACCAATAATACAGAAATTTAAATAGACAATGATGTAGCCTCAGGATAAAACATTATGCTGGCTAAAGTAATATTTATGAAGAACATTTATTATGGAAATTCTTATGACATATACTTCAAAACATGCAGAATTGCATATCTAATGTATAATCTTAACTATGTTAACATGTATGTGTATATATCTATGGAAAAAGATGGGAAGGGTGTACATGAAAATATAAAGCATCTGTTATTTCTGTATGTTAGAATTATGTATAATTTTTACTTCCTTTGCTACACTTTTCTGAACATTTTCAGGTTTTCTACAATGACCACATATAATTTTTTTTATAAAAAGGTTTTTTTTTTCCTTATGCAGAGAAAAGTAAAGGAAGGAGCTTTCTTATCATTCCATTGGAATGTTAGCCTTGATTTTGGCTTTATTAACCTAAAAAAAAAAAATCAGTGATTATAAGAAGAGGGCCAGTAACCTACTGTGTGAAGTGACTGTTCAAACCATTCTGGATGACAATTATTTTTGGTTAGACCTCAAGAATTTCAACTAGTGCCAACAAGAATAAAAGTTTCAAGAGTTACGACCAATTTTTTATATCCTCAAGTCAGAATCTTTATTATTATTATTCTTATTTTAAAGAGGTAAAAGAATAGTAAATATGAGATAGAGAAGGAAGAAGAGGAGGAAGAGATAAAAAAATTAAGCTTCTCTCCACAGACAATTAGTTATAAAAGACTTGATTTATATAAGATATTTGTTTAATTTAGAAAACTCCATTGTTCCCAGAGCTAGAGGGATGAGACTTCTTCATCTGTTTGTATTTTTTGTTTTTGGCCTTGTCCTCCTTAGCCACGTAGGGCCTCTGGTTTCCAGATCCCAGGACCAAGAAGTGAGTATGGAGAGATTTCAAATTTTCTACTCTAATCCATATCGATAATGATACTAAGTCATTTCTTTTAGGGAAGTGACACTGAATTGAAAGCAGTCTAGCTTCACACGTTCCTTGGATGTTGAAGCTATTTTGGAGCTATCCTGGAGCTACGAACCATACTTTGTGTTCAGGGAAGTGGTGGGGACCAGAGGGTCTAGTTTGTATTCATATATATAACATTAACTCCCAGATGAACCTGAACTTATAAGGTAGTCCCTGGTAGTGAGCCCCATGGTATTGCCCAGGATCACAACCTCCTGGGGTGGCTCTTTATTTGGGTGGCCTAGGGTAGCAAATAAAAATGTGAACTCTATACACCAGCTCAAATCCGAAGAGAATGACTTTGTTGGGAATTTGAATAGCTTAGTAATGGTGGTTAATTATCAAAGATAGCACAAGGGTTGGGTTTTCTGGAATCTGGTCTAGTTAATCTCATAAATGTTTATAGAGCATTTTATAAATTATTAAGTATCATATATAATTTCATTTAATCCTCCCCAAAACCAAAGTAAAGTAATTATTTTCACTTTATAGACAGATAAAAGAGAAGTTTAAACCAGGTAAGTCACTCACCTAAGGTCATATTAATATACTCATAGGTGGCTAAGGTAGAGTTGAAATTTAAATCTTATAACTTCAATCCTTAACTACAGTGGCAATAGCTAGGATTTATGATCCCTCTACCAACTCCTCTCCCTCCATTTCCCTGACATTAAGAAAAAGCTACAAGGTGATTCCTCAAAAAAATTAAGCATAGAATTTTCATATAATTCAGCAATTCCACATCTAGATAAATATAGAAGAGAATTGACAGCAGAGACTTGAACAGAATTTGGATATTTGAGTACCGATGTTCATAACAGCATTATTCACAACAGTCCAAAGGTAGAAGCAACCCAACTGTCCACTGATGAATAATAAATAAACAAAATGTGGTATATACACATAGGGATATTATTAATCTTAAAAAGGAAGGGAATTCTAACATGCTACAGCATGAATGAAACTTGAAGACATAATGTTAAGTGAAATAAACTAGTTACAAAAGGACAAATATGATATGATTCCACTTATATGAGGTAATTAGAATATTCAAAATCATAGTCAGAAAGTAGAATGGTGATTGCCAGGGGCTGGGGAGAGGGGAGAAGGGGGAGTTATTGTCTGATAAGTATGGAGTTTTAGTTTGGGGAGATGAAAAAGTTGTGGAGATGGATGGTGGTGACAGCTGCAGAATAATGTGAATGTACTGAACTGTATAATTAATAATGGTTAAATGATAAAATTTATGTTACGTGTTTTTTACTATAATAATCATAATAAAAAAATGAGGTACTAATACATGCTAAAACATGAATGAATCTTGAAAGTATTATGCTAAGTAGAAGTCAGTCACAAAAGATCACATATGACTCCATTATATGAAATGTCCAGATTCTCTAGGTAAACCTCTAGAGATAGAAAGTAGTCCATTGGTTGCTGAGGGCTGGATGGGGGAATGAAGGGATTGGAGGTGGATGATAGCTAAAGAGGACGAGGATTCTCTTTTAGTTGATGAAAATGCTGTAAAATTGATATTGTGATGGTTGTACATATCTGTGAATAAACTTAAAAACATAATTGTATACAATTCACTTTAAGTGAGTAAATTGTATGGTATATGAATTGTGTCCCAATAAAGCTGTTATTTTTTTTTTAAAGGGCAAAGATAAGAGTTTTTTTTTTTTACAAGA
Organism: Lyroderma lyra; assembly: GCA_004026885.1. NCBI lineage: Eukaryota > Metazoa > Chordata > Mammalia > Chiroptera > Megadermatidae > Lyroderma > Lyroderma lyra. The sequence continues at coordinate 12,906 of PVJL010011109.1, forward strand.
AGATTTCTCTCATTTCAACATATAACTATACTTACAAGAGTCAAGAAAAATCTCATTTGTAGCACACACACACCATCTAGTATTTACAGGCCTCTTCAAATACCATAGAAATAAAATTAAAACATTTTATGTAGAAAGAAATAACTGCTTCATACTTAGGTTATTAATATAAATTTAATTACACACACACACACACACACACACACACACCAGGGTGCCAAAGAAATGTATACACATTTTAAGAGATGTTGTCTATGTAGTATATAAATACTGATGGTAACCACTTGGAGCACTTATAACTGCAGATGTCAAATGTGACTAGTATTCATCTTTTGTTATCAGTATATATTGAGTATTACACTTTTAATACAGTTTTTTTTCTTTCTTAAAATGTGTATACATTTTTTTGGCACTCTGTGTATGTGTGTGTGTGTGTGTGTGTGTGTTGTGTATGTATGTGTATAAAATGATTGGCTGACTTTTTATTTTGGATTTGTGTTAAATATAGGATTGCTGTCTTTAAGGTAAATTAGATTCCTACTGGATTAGTTCTGCTTTTGGAATTGGTATCAAGTTAACTTAGCAGCAGAGTTTAAATCTCTTCAAAGAGAAGAACATGCATTACCTCAAGTTTTGGTCTAAAAGCCTAAGGCAAGGGACATAATTTGTAGAGAAATATGCAATTTATTGAAAAATGATAAAACATGCTGTTGGCAGCAGATATGAAAGTACTGAAGGAATAAATGCCAGATACACCTCTCTGTCACCTAAGCACCTATTGTATACCCATCCTTTCAGTGGGGTTCAAGACTAAACAATGGATTACTCTTCTAAGAAGTCAGTATTAGAATTCATTCAATTTCTCAACAGAGAATCTATTTGGGGACTTAAAAAGCATGTGGTAGTGCTGCAAATTACTTCACCACATGGGACATTCTCCCTTGCCTACATATATACTTATACAGATGTTAAAGCACCCCTTTTCTTTGCCCATAGGTGGAGCCCAAGTATTAGCGTTGAATAAACTTTGGGCATGTGATTTGAAACAGGGAGCCTCAGCTTTTAAACTTGAATGGGAACCAGGTAGCAGAAACTTCTCAACTGCATATTATGACTGTTTCAGGTTTAGCATTCAGTAGAGAAACAACAGTGAGCAGGTGAAGCTGTGGGAGCCAAAGATTTTATTAAAAGATATAATTTCAGGAAAACACGAGCAAAATTTCCTTTTCTCAGTTGCTCCACTCCAGTGAGAGCCTTATTTATAAAAGACGGTTTTCCCAATAATACTAAATATAACTAACATGGTTTTTTTGAATATTCAGTGGTAGAAGTTTGTAACTCTTCATAGTCAGAAGAGACCCTTTCACTTGTAGAAAGTTAGGCTATGTGTCAAGAAGCTACAATCCCACTTACAGAGCCTGAGGAGATGTTCTACTTTTTCTCTCATACTGTTATTTCTCTTAAGTTCTGTATAAGAAAGAAGGTCTTCAATTTGATGAAGACGATAACAAATACGCATATATCTAGATTCCATGGAGGTCAGATATCTCAAAGGTCGGGCTATGCATCACTGGGGATCCTGGACTATGCAAGTATATACAGTTCAGTGCTCTAAAGAGGTTAATAAGAAGGAAGGAGTGGAAAAGATTGGCTGATGCTTTACTGTGTTGTGTGGTATGCTTACTTCTGCTGCAAGAAGGCAGTGGCAGAGTGCTTGGTCAAAAGGTGGTAGCCATTTTACACTGTCAGCAGGAAACTCATGTATGAGTCAGCTTCTCACAGATAACAGTAATTAAGGAATTCCCTACTCTCTGGAGTGCTAGCTTTTTTACACTGGGATGACTGGTCTAAAAAATTAGTCTGTACAGATTCAAAAGGTTGACAATCGACATATATACAAGGAAAATCAAGATAGAGCTATTTATAAAGTTGAGTATGATTTGTGAGCATTAAACACAAATGTAATTTAATTTGTTTGCTTGGACATTTATTCTGGACTAGATAATACTCTCTTCTTGCTGTCTAAATTAAGATGTTAGGAGGACTGAGCGACTTTTGGATGTAAAAGGAAAAGCATGTTAATTTCTCAAAATGACTTACTGAAATGATTCCATAGTTGTAAAGTTCCCTGTGTAGTTAGTTCTGAGAAGGTTTTGGAGGAAGTCAAGAGAAAACTCTGAGTTCAGTGGTCCAGGAAATTGATTCCTTGTCCTTGCTTTTGCTAACCAAGGTACTATGAGGAGTGTGGGAAGAATGGGGTAGATAACAGAAGGTTGAAAAGGAAAAAATACAATCCAAGACTTCCTAACATAAAATATGGATACAAGTCAGTTTGCTATTGATTATGAATCCTTCAAAAGGTTACGTATGTTACTAGAACATTTAAAAACCACCACCACATCCAATCTATGCGAGAGGCTACTGAAAGATCTTGGGCCTAACAGCTATCCATTGTGCTTACCAAAATGGCTGAAAAGGCAGTCTTTATACATATGCTTATTCTGGCCAAATGACCATTGGTAGGAACAATATTAGCTAAGTCCAGGCATTAAGAGGAAGGTGAAGCATGTGCAGATTTGTGTCATTTACAGCATTTAAAAAAGTTTCAGATGAAGTATAACATACTTCTAGAAAGCTCCATGATTATTTAATAGAGAAACAATATGGTGAATGACCTCAATCCTATCCCAATATAATTTATTCCCCATATCTTCACTGTGAATTGGGAAGAGTAACTAGAAAACATCTGGTGCACTGTGGATATCACTAATGTATTACAGGCTTCACATATGTGTAAACTGAGAAAGACTGAATAATTTAGGGATGAATACCCCTTTGGTGAAAAGAAGTATATTAATTAATCTCTACTTTACTCTAGAAGTAATGTTTATGAAATAGTACAATAAAATCCCTATGCTTTAAAATGCATGTGCAAAGTGGTATTATGTTGTGCATTTGTATTTTTCTATTTGGAGGCAGTAAGTTGGATAATAAGAATATATGTTTTCACTTGACATATTTGAATAACTATCTCAATTCTCCGCTTCAATTTTGGAAAGCTCTATTAGAGATCAGCTGAGATTACCTGAAATGATGCTCATTACCTGCCAATGTAATGAGTAAGGGCAAGCATTACAGTTGTTATATCATAAAATAAAAATAAGCTTTATACAAGGTTACAGAATTTATAACAAATAAAAATGTTATGATTATCAGAAATAACTAAGTCATGATGTAGCAATACAAAAAGATGAAACAGAATTGGTAATGAATTAATTCTTCAGTTGTGTTGTGGTTTCATGATATAAATTTTATTCGAATACTATAGCTTATATCTGTTTTATATATTCATTTCTATACATGAAATATTAAGCTTTAAGGTTACAGAAAACATTTCGATTAAGAGTAAGTGCTCATAAGTGCTCACTCCTTTTGGTACTCAGTGATGGAAACCTGCCACACCCAGATCAAATGAACAGAGTCTCACTGATAAATGGGTAGCACTTAGGTCCCGGGGGTGAAATTGTTGGTCAGGATTTGGTACAAACAAGTTAATAAACAAAACACTCTATAGTTTGAACAACTAAAACCCTTCTTTATTGATAGTTTCTCAATGACTGTCCTATAAGCTATAATATGCTCCATAGGAAAACAGTATTTCCTTAATTTCCATAATTATGAACCACATATCTTAGTGTCTTAAAAATAATTCTTAACTTTTTCAACATTAATTGGTCATCCTACATTAGGATATTACTATGCCTATTTAAAAAAGGAAAAGGCAATATGTAACAGGCATTTTATAAAAAGAATAAAAAAGATATATGACGAAATAAAGCTCCTAGATGAGACGCAAGAAGAAATAAATACCAAATGTACCAACCATAATATCGACTTTGAAGTAATATTGGTGGCTTATTTTCATGTTGTTAAAATCAAAGTAAGGAATTACGATCTCAGAATTGCAATAGTATCACTAAATCATTCAGTGTTATTTCCAAGTGATTAAGATTTTTAATCATTTAAATAAATTTTGTTTTTGAAAAATTTGAGTTAAAGTTTCAAAAATTATTGCAAATCTATTCCATTTTTTTCCCCTTTGGGTTTCTTTGAATAAATACACAAAGGAAGATTACTGGGTCCTTTGTCTCTTGTTATAGCCTTTGTTTTAAGTTTATTTTGTCTGGCATATGTATGACCACCCACTTTTTAAAATCCTTTTCATGACTTTCAGTCTCTGTGTGTCTTTCGAGATAAAGTGTATCACTTGTAAGCAGCATATGTAGGGGTTTTGTTTTCTTTTTTTTTTTTTATTGGGGTGACATCG
>PVJL010011109.1:17332-44916 GCA_004026885.1 Lyroderma lyra
TAGGTTTCAGGCATACAATTCTACAGTGCATTGTCAACTTGATGTATAATAAGTTCACCACCTAATGTGACTTCTCTTTCCATCACCTTATATTTAGCTTCCCCCGCTCCTCTCCCACCCCCTCCCCTTTCTCCCCTCCCTAACCCACTCGTCCCCAAATAAACATTAAACTATTGATTGTGTCCATGGGTTATTTGTTCATTTCTTTTTTTCTTTGCTTTCAGTTTTATATTCCGCATATGAGTGAAATCATGCAGTTCTTTGTTTTTTCTATCTGGCTTATTTCACATGATGATCTCCAGGTCCATCCATTTTGTCGCAAATGGCAATATTTATACACATTCTAGCACATTACAAAGAATGTTGTTGATTACAATAGAATCCTTTTGTTTCTGGTTTTCTTCATATGCTTTTGTCTCACAATTAAATGAAAGGAAGATCTGGGTTTTCCTGGCACATAGCCCATGCTGCTTAGAGTGAACTAACAGTCTACCAGGAATTGCAAAGTCTTTACTTAAGAAAACAGTTAAAAAGGTAACTAACTAATGCAGCACTGGATACTTTAATGGAAAAGTTAATTAATTCAAACTTAAAAAAAAAGCCATTGCCATGTTTTCATTCCTGGTAATTCTCTTGATGGTACTGGGAAATCCTTTACTGCTACTTAAGTTTGTCTCTTATCATTTGCACTAATTTTCTTCCCTATAGTGTGAAAAATCTTGTATATTTACATAAACTTTCATAATTCTACAAATATAACATTAAGAGTTGACAGGAATTTCTAAAAATCTGAGATCCTTCTTTGAAGTTTTGAATAAGGTGTTTTGATACTATTACCTTGTAGAAATTTTCTATTTTTGTTTCATTTTAACTGAAACATTTTTCCCATTGCTTATATTCTGAATCCTAACCTAATATTATTAATATAGACTATGATACTCCAAAATAGATACTGAATAAGACTGCTAAATAAACTATACCAAATAAGACACATATATTTAAAATGTGAAAATACAATTAGGTACTCAAAAAGAATGGAAAACTAAGACTCATATTTAAAGACTATACCTTGTTTTGACCTCAGATATATTCAATAAAAGCTGTGCAAACTAAATTAATCATCATGAAAAACGACCTCCTCCTTACTTTTTTGATTAAAATACAGATTATTTTCTATCAAAATTACTTAAAATGCTGTATAATATGCTTTATTTTTAAAGAGAGTACATATATGGAAATACATAATGGTATTCATAGAAGGAAATATGAAATAGGAATATTAGGCTACTTTGTTGTGACATAGGGATACTTGGGTCAACACTGTAGTCTCTGATTCCTATGTGAGTAAGTTCATTTTACTCAATTGTATAACTATAAAAATAACTCCCTCACATAAAGCCGTGAGGATGAAAAAGGGGCCACATACTAACTCTGACAGGCTCAGTGGAGGCCAACATGGCAGGCCCTACAGAGACCAAAATTAACCACATAGGATAGTCTGAACATAAAAATTCCTAACTAAAAAGAGTCATGGTGGACAGTCACACCCTTGGCCTGCAGCTCCTTGACCAAGGTCAATCTTTACCTTAAGTGAGCCTGTCTGTTGTCTTTTTGCAGCTAAGATAACATTCCCTTGGAATGTCAGAGCAATCCCTGTTTCCAGAGCCCTCACAACATTATGCCAGAGCAAGAGACCACAGAACCCCTCATGTTATATCGTTCCCCAAATACCATCTGTATGTGCTATAAATGTTAATTATTAACTATCCTGTACCCACCAATGTAAAACAAGTATATGCCTCTCCAATTTCCTTTTTAACCAATCCCAGAGATTTCCCTGCTTTGCTTTCTCCCACCCCCTTAATTTACCACCAGCAGCACTCATGTAATCCTCTTTCTGTCTCCTTCTTTGATTCTAATATAAAATAAGCTGTAAAACTGCCATTCTCCAGAGCATTTTTGGGGGCGGGGGGGCAGGTAGTTCCCAGGCCACAGTGTTGCGAGCACCCAAGCCTAACCACTACACCACCAGGGAACTCCCTTCCAGAGTATTTTCTTAATCTGTTGAGATTTTGCTTCCTGACAACTGTCATCAGTTTGGCTCACATAAACTCATTAAAGTTCTCTACAGTTTTGGACATTTCTTACATTGGCAGGGACTTTGTGAGTACTATGATAACAGTACACCTGTGGTATCCACAATATTAAGGGATAATACCTGAAAGTACTTATACATAGAGTAGATTGGTAACATAATTGTAATCTTTGGATATTACGACCAGCACAATTGCCTAGTTTGTGATTATATGAGAACTGGCTGGAAAGTATCCAGCCATGTAATATAAAAAATAGAGGCATTTATGGCTGGGTTTTCTTCGGAACAGCCCTTGTACATACACACATACAAATCACGAATAAATACAGAGGTATAATGAAATGTTCTTATTTGGGGAATTCAGGGAGAAATATGAAGGAAATGATATAAGAAGTATAAATAGGATACAATCAGATGTGTGTACTTTAGAGGTGAAATAAGGTTTATGGACTAAGAGTATAAAGAGATGAGACTACCTGAAAGGAATTATCAATGAGTTCAACAGTCACATTCATGGAAAAATCTACAGCAAATGCCAGCACAGACCAATATTCCAAGAGATATTTGCAAGTAAATGGGATCATCCTAGGTGAAGACCTTACTAGATTGGAGGTGGAAACCGAAGGCAGTAATTTGGATAGTAAAAACATATGCTTTTACTTGAAATATGTGAATAACTACCTCAATTTTCTGCTTCAAATTTGTAAAGCTTAATCAGAGATAAGCTGAAAAACAGTGAAAACTGCTGTTTAGTTAAATTTTCTAATGAGATAAGGAGCCCATGCCTGAATGACCTGGATGGGTGAAGTGTAAATTTGATGATAACAAAATGCATAGGGACCTAGAGGTTGTTCCTGTGGATCAACAAATAAAGCCCAGCTGTGGAATTCCAGCTTTGACCCTAACGTATAAGTGCTTATCCAGGGGCCATGAGCTCACAATACGCATTTGGAGAAGGGAAGGGAACAGTAAGGGGTGACAATGTACTTTCTATTTCCAGGATTTAGTATATGTGCTGCCGAAGCGAACACTCTATTTTCAGGATTTAACACTCTAAGTTTAGTTTGGTTTGACAATGTAATTTAGCTTAAAACAATTTAAAAGTCGTTTCTTTGCTTTGCTCCCCTCCCCTCCCCTCCCCTCCTGTCAGCTTTAACCACACCAGTTTCAATGAGTCTGTTTTCTTCAAGACCCTATACAAGGCATGTCCAACCTGTGGCCCAGGATGGCTTTGAATGCAGCCAAGACAAATTTTTAAAATATTGTGAGATTTTTTTTTTTTTTTTTTTTTTTTAGCTCATTAGCTATCATCAGTGATAGTATATTTCATGTGTGGACCAAGACAATTCTTCCAATGTGGTCCAGGGAAGCCAAAGGGTACATTCCAGTTTCAATGACTGTTTACTTCAAGACTGAATGCCTGCCTCGCTAATTTATAGGACAAGTAGCTTTAACAATTTGTTTCCTAAGATTGCAGGGTACCTCTCAAATCTGTTTACATTAACTTGAAGCTACCACCTCTGGACCTCCGGACACCTGTTTCCTCAACAACCAGAGATCTCCTTCAAACATCTTCGTCCACCCCCATTCTGTTTTTCCTTTGTTTTGCTTCTTCTTAAGTGCACATAACTGGCCCTCCTAAGAAGGACGAGATGGCCTTTGGACAAGTGTTTGCTATTCTTCCAAAATGCTGGCATTGTGAATAAACCTGCTTTTCTTTCCACCAATTTTGTCTCTCATTATTGGCTTACAAGCAGCAAGCAGCTGAATCCTTAGGTCAGTAACAGAACCATTTACTAAATCCTAAATATGGGAGTTTAGTGAAAAGTAGATGATTTACATATATTATTTCCTTTAATAGTGTCTCACAATGGCCATATTGGGTAGACACTATTCCGATGTTTAAGTATGAGAGAAATAAGACTCAGAAAGGTTACGTAGCTTGCTCAAAATCTCTCAGCTAGTTAAAAGTAAAGCACGGTAAAGGGTATGTTTGATGGCAAAGCTCCTTCCAGTATACCTTTCTTCCTTTTTCATTATTTTCTGACAGCCCCTGAAACCTCAGGAGGAGTTAATGAATTCTTAGCATTACTTGTGAATCATTTTGGTGAGAACCTCCTACTGCTTCAAATCAGGACCTGCTGAATTTAAGGGTAGTAATTTCTGCTTAAGAAAACTGCCTATCTTCAGGCAGTTATCTAACTATAAGTCAAAGAGAGGGAGAAATGCCTGTGCTGTGGTCAGTATTCTAAAAAAGATACTTCATTGCTTCAAACTGAGTTCCAACAGCAAAACTTAAAGGTCCCTGACTAATATTCCTTAAGTCAATTTTGGAAAAATAAAGAACACAGGTCAGAGATGCTGAAGTCTCTGGTCACTTAATCTTAAATAAGAAAGCCAATAGCTAGTAATCTAAAATAATGCTCCTAAGAAAGTAGAATCCTTTCTATTGAAAGCACATAGTTTTTCCACTGTTAGCTGGAAAAGACTGGGAATTACAGGAAGTGGTGCCAGAATATTTTAATCACCTTCCAGTAGCTATTACTGTACGAAATGTGAAGTTGTAATTTATTCAAGTCATGTATTTTACAAGCAAAGAAAATGAATCATAAATGGTAGTCTTACAAATATTATCATCCATTGTTATGCCAGTTATGCCTCTCACAAGAAACCAAGGGAAAGTACTTATAATCAGTGGAGCACTTGCTCCTTAAAGGCCCTGCTTTGCAGACAGGAGCTGAAAATAGCAGAAATGCTGAAGGACAGATGAGAGACAACAGAAAATTCATCTGTAGCCCAAACAGATTAAACCAAACAAACTCAATACTTTATATATGCATGCACATCTAGGGACTTGCTTGAATAATTTATAATATTCAGATACAATAATCCAGGAAGTTAATAATAAAGACTTAAACTAAAATGATAGCTTTGGAAAGGGAAAGTAAGGGATGGATTCAAAGACACAGAAGAAATAAGTATTGTAGAGGTAAAGAAAATAAGTTTAGTATTGGTCATGTTAAATTTACTAGCAGCAGGTATACTGTTCATGTTTGAGTCTGGAGTTCAGACCAAGGTCTCGGCAACAACAGAGATTTATAAATCACTTAATAGGTGGTATTGGGAACCACTGGCATGTATGAGGTTACCTGAAAAGAATGTGCAAGATATAAAAAGGATCAAAGACATAAACATTAAAGAAAGTTTATATTCAAGGAATGGTCAAAGAGGCAAGCATAAAAAGAGCTGATTAAAGCAGACAAGTTCCACATTGTTAACCTGTATCTCTCCTGCACTACACAGTGGGCTCCATGGGGCAGAAGTGTTGTTTTATTCATTTCTGTATATCAGGGACTTAACATGGTACCTAATATTTAGTGGATGTTTAATAAATATTTGTTGAACAAACTGAATTATGTTTCTATATATGGTGCTGTTTTCAAAAACCTAAAGTGCCCAGGGTCAATTTGCATTACGAATTAAATTTGATCCAATGCAAAGGCTGAATGCAAATGTCACTATTATTTTTCATCATCATGGGTGGAAACACTTGACAAGAAAGTTAACCATCTGTGAAGAGTTTACTAACTTATAAGTGACAAATGATTTGATGAACGAATGGGGGTAAACATGAAGGAAAAAGAGAATTCATCTGACAGTTTTTTTTTTCTAGAGGAATTATAGAAATGACCATTTCCAATTCTTTTTTTTCCATAAAAGAATTGGAATTTTTGTTTAAAAGTGACTTGCACGTATTGAGATTTTTTCCAAGAACTGATATTAAGGGAAACTCCTCTGAAACTATAAAAGACCAGGAATGGTTAATTTATGTTTATAACAGGTAAAGTATTATTCAAATTATTTCCAACTTTAGTTTATATTCATATGTTTTGAATATGTTTTGGTGTTGATCGATAAAACAAAATCTGAATAATCTGTGTTTAATAGAAAACATCTACTATTTCATTAAAATTGATTTTGAAATAATGTCATTAATTCCTGAATTATTTTCCTACTCTAGAGAGTTTTCTAATCTTTATTTCCTTTAATGAGGAGTAATAAAAAAAAGAGAAAAGTTAAAGCCTATTGCTATACATATTTAAAAGAATGCAAGTCAAAGATACAGGACAAGTGTAAACTATATAGAAACAATTTTTGTCTAGGTAGGATCAGGGAACAAAGAGCTGGAATTTGGCATTTAAAATTTGATTAGTTTTAGGCCTTTTAATTTTAAAATAATTTGTTTTGTAATCTACAATTTTTTTTGTGTGTGTATTTTAATACTGGAAGAAAAACGCTATCATGTAGTAAAGAGGAGAATGTAAGTCTTGAGCCTTAATTTTTATTCTTTTTCTGTTGTTCTGAGTCTGAGTTTCCTTACAGAAAAATTAGGGTGTTTGTACATTCACTAATGTTCACTGAAGTTACAATAATTTATTATCTATGAATAAAGTTCTTTATTTGTAAAATCAATCCTTTCGTTTGTTTTTATCTGCAGAACAGAAACAATTAATAAATTATATTTTATTCAGATTGCATTACATAAAACTTTTATGCCGCATTTTTTTTTTTTTTTTTGGTTTGTTTTTGCTTTTTGGTATGTGGGTAGCTCCCTGACTGGGAATCGAACCCAGGCCGCAGCGCTGACAGTGCCAGCACCGAAGCCTTAAGCCACTACACCATCAGGGAACTCCTATGCCGCATTTTTAAGAAAGGGAAGTGGTTGATTAAAAACTGAAAACACTGGGGTTCTCTGGTGGTGTAGTGGCTAGGCTTCAGCGCTCTCAACACTGCGACCTGGGTTCGATTCCCAGCCAGGGAACTATCCAAACCACCCACCACCAAAAACAAACAAACAAAAAAAAACAACCAACAACAAAAAACAAAAAACTGAAAACACTAGGGAACACCACCCTCCCATTGCCTTTCCACAAGCTGTTTTCAACGTGCCACTTACTAAACTAAGAGCAGAAAATGAGAAGACAGATGAAGCAGAAAAACTGAGATCAGACTGGCTGCTCAGTAATCCATGAATAAATTAATGTAGTTTTCACATTTTACATTTATTTTCCACATAGGAAAATATGAATATGAGACAGATTAGTTACTTTCCATTTCTGACAGGAAGGATATCAGGCAGTCGAAGTCAACTATTTTCCTTACACAGTGCAGCTAGCCCTCTCTTTAGAGTATTGGATTTTGATTTGACATAAGAAACACAGTTAATTTTTATCCATTTTTTTTTATTTTTATGAAAAAGGAGGCTTTATGAGTTCTTTATATACCATTAAGGCTGATCTTATAGTTAAGTAGAAATATGAAATAAAAAGAATGATGATAATAACTGTGATAATGATTAATAATTATTATTTTCTCTCAGGAAAATGTGAATTAATGTTTTGTGAATTTTACTTGGAAAACAAATGAAAAGAAAAGTCAATGGCCAAGTATAATAGTACCTCGGTAGTTGATGATTTCTGTCCCAAGCACCGGAGTCATCTCCAAAACTGTGATGAAGGCTTTGTCCATAGATGTTAGGGGAAAAGGAGACATGCGATGTCTTCTAGCCACCTTGGTGATATCGACAGCACTGTGACCTAAACAGGAAGATAATTAACTAAGAATATGATGCTGGAACACTGATAAAAAGTGGGAATGACAGTAATATCAACTCTACTTCCTATGTCTGCAAATAAAGATTACATGGTGAGAAATTTTCTCCTGCTTCTAAAACACAGCCTGTTTTAGTGGAACATTAAATCAAATTATCAATATTATATCATGTGTCAAAAATTGGTGAAGTTTAATGATGATATTGCTTAATCCTTTTTGAGTGTTGCTATGTGTCATGGTATTGTTCTAATTTAACTTATTAATCTTTGCAACAACCTTATAGGGAGGCATCATGATTATCCTAATTTACAGATGAGGAAAGAGAGGTATAGAGAGATTATATATCTTGGCCTAAATCACAGAAGAGCCACAATTCAAACCTAGGTAGCCAGCTTCAGAGTCCATGTCCCTAATCACTATACTAACCTTTGAATACTTAATGAGCTAGTTAATAAAATGAAATAGCCAATCGTGAATTTGTTTAGGATTTCTTAGGAAATTTTCTTTCCTCTGAAAAAAGTCATAGAAAAAGGATTATTTAGCTATTCCCTATATAACCTCATCTAGTTATGTCAAGAATACATTAATATTAATATTTCATATACACTAAAACTCTTAATTTTGTATCTCTAATCCTAACCTCTACTCTCAACTCTAGATTTGTATGTCATCCAAATAGCTGGTAAATAAGAATATATATCTCCAAATTTATAAAACATCTAACATGCACTTAGATATGTTAACAGGCAATTCAAACCAAATCTGTCCAAACCAAGTGTTTTCATTTCTTACTCTCCTATTCTATCCATACAATGTGTTAATTTCTTGCAATTCCCATCTCGGTCAATGCCAACTCCATTGTGCCCGTTATTAAGTGTAAAACCTTGGAGACATCCTTGATTTTTCTTTTTGTCAGAACCATATCTAAACTACCTTCAAAATATCTATAGAATCTGATTGTTACGTATCATCTTCACTACTACAATATTTGGAACTATCATTTATTTCCTGGGAAACTGAATAGCCTCCTAACTGGTTTCCCTGCTTCTATCCTTGTCTACTTCAATTTATTCTCCACATAGCAGTTACAGTGATCCTTTTACCTTTTAAATTATAAACAGTATCGTGTTAATCTCTGCTCACAACCTCCCAATGACTTACCATTTCACTCAGAGTGAAAACTTTGCTATGGCTTACAAAGCCTAACATATTATGACCAGCACTGTTCTAAGCTATCATTTTCCCCCTTGTTAACTATGCTCTAGTTATATTAGTTCTTGTTTGTCCTTGAGCATGTCAAATACATTCCTTTTTAGGGTCTTTGTATTTGCTGTTTCCTCTACTTGGACCCTTCTTCCTTAGATAGTATGGGTCCATCTATCCCTTATTTCTTTCATGTCTTTGCTAAAATATTACCACATCAGAGAACCTTTGTTAAACATCTTATATAGACAGAATATACCTATCATCACTCTCTATTCTCATTACCCTACTTTACTTTTCTACCTGGGGACACACACACACAAACACACTGGTATCCATATCCATATACCTATACTGTATACTGTATTTATATTTATTTGTTTATAGCCTTCTTCTTCTAAGTACAATGTAAGCTCCATGACAGCAACACTTTATCTTTTTGTTCAGTGTTGTTATCCCTAATACCTAGAACAATATCTGTCACATACTAGGCAATACAAAAAAATATTTGTTGAATTAATAAATGAATCATTTAATGACAAAAAGGGACTTCACAGAATATTATATCCTTTTTCATAAATAACTTAGTTTCTTTGAAACCTTAAGGGTCTATAGCCCAAAGAGTAAAAAGAAAAGGAGTAACTCAAACACTGTTGCTAACTGCTATCCACAACTCCCTTCTTCCCTAGCTTCTCTGAAGGTAGGAGTGGTCATATGATATAGTTCTAGCCACTTAGATGTAGGAAGAAGTCCCTGGGACAGGCTTCCCATTACTCATAAATATATGATAAAGATATAAAGCTTTAAGAGGAGAAGCATTTGCCCTTCTACCTTCTTTCTTCTTCTTCTCCTTTTTTTTTAAAATTCATTTTTATTGTTAGACTTATTGGGGTGACATCTGTTAGCAAGGATTACATAGGTTTCAGGCATACAATTCTACAGTGCATTGTCAACTTGATGTATAAGTTTACCACCTAATGTGACTTCTCTTTCCATCACCTTATATTAAGCTCCCCCTCCCTCCTCTCCCACCCCCTCTCCTTTCTCCCCTCCCTGACCCACTCGTCCCCAAATAAACATTAAACTATTGATTGTGTCCATGGGTTATTTGTTTGTTCATTTCTTTTTTCTTTGCTTTCAGTTTTATATTCCGCATATGAGTGAAGTCATACAGTTCTTTGTTTTTTCTGTCTGGCTTATTTCACTGAGCATGATGATCTCCAGGTCCATCCATTTTGTTGCAAATGGCAATATTTCATCTTTTCTTATTACCTTCTTTCTTCTTGGAACACAGCTAGAGTCTGAGAGGCTCTACAGCATTTTTTCAGTCATGAGGATGGAAACCCACTCAGTAAGTATGAAAACATGAGAAGAAAAAGAACCTGAGCTTCTGATGACAATGTTGAGGTACTTGTACAAGCCCTCGGCTGCCTGCCACCTGATTTTTGATATGTGAGACAAATAAGCTCCCATCATTTTAATCCACTGTATAATGACTGTATATATTTCTTAGTAGCCTCTAAGTTCCTGGTTATTGTAATTTATTAAATTAGTACTCTTACCCCAACCCCAGCAGCTGGCTTTAGACATGTTCACTGAATTGACTTAAAGGAACAGACTCAAGGGCTTCCATTGTACAATAAGACAAATGGCATTGTCTTAAGTACTCAAAGAAAAAAATATATAAAGATGGTTGTAATTATGAAATTCTTTCCCATGGACAATCATAAAGTTAAAAAACTTTCAAAGCTTGAAGGACCCAAAGATTATTTAATGTTAAATATTAATATTTTCCACTCAAAATTTTAGTGATCATTTAAAAAGGGATGATGTATGATTTATCATTCACTTACAACTGAAATGTACATTTACTTATAACTCACTTTCATGGAAGTCTTGGCCTTGTCATTCAAATATCATAAAAACATATTGTTACAACCAGTGTAATTGGAGAGAATGATAAAGAGGCTCCTACTTTTTATTCAGGTTTATAAGTCTCAGACCTGATCTTTTCTAAGATAGGCTTTATTTTCTTTATGGAGGAAAATGTGTAATCTTATAAAAGCTGTCCTTTAAAAATGCTTAGTTTCAGAGGAGAAAACTGTACTTTTTAATTTACAGAGTTTATTTGTTGAATATGCAGTGAAATGGAATAAAATTGTTCTTATAAGAAAGCAACTTTGATTATCAGTGATATTCACATCCATTAAAAAACAAATGTTCATCCAATGTATTTCATGAACCAGAAATAGTTAAGGACTTCGGATATACAGAGGAAAATATACCTGCCATGAAGAACACTACCTCAGAAGAAAAGGAAAGACGTGTAAGTAGATAAAAAATAAAAGCAGGAGGGTAGTAAACCATCTGATGGTTCTCTAACTGTAGAGATAGGTAATTAATTCATATTTTCTCTCTCTCTCTCTGTCTCTCTCATTTGCTGACTTGCTTTTAAATTGGAACTTGCAGTGTGGATATCTGCCAGCCTGGAAAAATATTCTCCATCTTTAAAATAGTTTTGTATCTTGTTTGTATTTTTCTTATGGCACCTACCGCCCTCTACCTTACCTTACAGACAGACATCTGTTAGTCAATTGTAAACTCCTTGAAGGTAGGATCTATATCTTACTAATCTTTGTATCCTTTGACAGTTTTAGAACAGTGCTTTCCTTATACTTATAGTAGTTACTGAATAAATACTTGAGAATTGAGTAGTAAACACTTCAAACAAAGTCAAAATATGGGAAGGGAAAAACAAAGTGGTGCTTCCTGCTCTGCTCCTTTGCTTCTCTAAACTCTTCAATATGTAGACTCTGCCACAAAGAGACTGGCTTAGTGGATAAATAATCCAAACTTTGATGATAATGGTTTAATACTGGTCCCTGGATAAACTATTTGCATGTTATCACAGGGGTCTTCTGGATACATAATAAAGTAACTGAAAGGAATGTCTCAAAGGAGAATTTTAATTCTCTGGCACATTAGCAGGTAGGTGTAAGGGTATGCGTGTGTGTTTTCAACAAATATTTACTAAGCACGTTCTATATGCCAAGAGGCTTCTTCCTACTCAAGACTCAGCCAAAATCACAGTTAGAATGGTTAGCTACTTCACCAATAAAATAGGGTTAACTTGGTCCTATAAATATGAGAATAACAGTACTTGTAACTGACCTTCTACAAACAAGAATAAAATTAATGAAATAGATAACTGCTCTTTTTAAGTAAAAGGAACAACTGAATAACATTAACACACCTAGTTCTGTTTTATCCCTCACAATAATGCAGGATGACCATTTATCCGTATCAGATTTAACAAAAAATTGCAGCCAAAATAGTTTGAAAATTATTGAACTATGTGAACCAGTGCTCTCATTTTCAAATAAAAAGTGAACAAACAATGATCCAGGGACAGCACTAGGGATACACACACAGAAGAACCAGCAGCTGGAGATTCAGGCTGAGGGCACAGCACTCACATGTACAGGAGGCCTCACTAGGGTGGTCCATTCTAAGTTACACATTCCCAAAAGAAATGTGGCAAGCACATAATTATGTTTCCTGGTTTGGTCAGTTTCCATTTTTAAAGCAGATACAATTTCAACTGTTTTCTGATGTTGACATTAGTGGTTTATAAGAAGCTTCAAAATGAAAGCTTCAGAAAATTTAAGAACAGTTATCTCTGACTTCTCTTATTTTTACAAGTTACAACCCCAAGACTTCTGTTTGAGCCACTGAGAACTCAATCAAGCAGGAAAAAAGATTAAGAAATGTTTTCTCCCACACCCCAAACCCCTTTTCAATTCTGAACTCAGCACAGAAATCTGATAGAAGAGAAAAGAATTTAAGAAAAAAAATAGGCACTTTTGTGTCTTGAAGGCCTTATGGATTGTAGTCCAGCATCCACTTTTCATTGAGTGCTCCATAAACTTCACTTAGGCAGAAGTAAGAACAGAACAAAAGAATAATTTTTTTAAAAAGTAAGAAGAAAAAAAAGTAACAAGGTTATAATGAAAGGAAGTTTGGTTTTGGGATAGAAAAAATATCCAAAATTTGATAGAAAATTTGAATAGAATTTTTTCTATAAAGCAAAAACTATCTCAGGGCCACAAATACAGGGTCTAGCACAAATAATGCTCCTTTTTTATGAGCTGGTAATCTATACCTAATTTTTTATTACAAAATCATAATCATGTATCATTATGATTTTGTAATAAAATCATAACTCAAGTTGGGGCGTTATTTCTGCCAGACCCTGTATATTCTGGTAGCTACCACGCAAATGAATACCAATGGTCGCAAAAAGAATCTGTGAGGGAATTAGCTCCATTCAATACTACAAAGCAAAACAAAAGTAACATGTGAAAATACATCCTACTGAGAAGATCATAGTGTTCAAGGGAATAGTTATTTTAACTTACAATAGTAAAATTGGATGGTGATGTACGGCTGTTACTGATAATCTGTAAGTAGGCTAGCTACTTTGACAAAAATAAACCACTTTTAGGATTTAGGATAAATCCTAAATGCTTTAGGATACAGGTTTTACATATGGGAGTGGGAGTAGGGATGGGGAAAGGAAGTCTAGACATCCTTCCCCACTAGTAGCTGTCCAAACTAAGCAAAGAGTAACAGGTTGAATTATTATAACATCTAAATTGACAGCATTTTTCTGCAATGGGTTTAATTTTCTGACCTAGATTTATGGAATTAAAGCATTTCTAAATTCGCCACAGCTGGATGATCTAAAGATTTTTCTAATAAGCCAAGGTTTCCATAAGTAAAATTAAACTTGCCTCTTTTATATTTTCTGGTGCATAAGTTTAGACATGGGGTTGATTATATTAGTTTAGAATCTTTGCAGGTAGAGTACTCAAAATGTTATTGAGATTTCCTATCTTCTAAGCAGCAGCTATAATCACTAGAAAGACAATATAAGAAGTCAGTGTAAAAACAGTACCGGTTCACTCAGTATGGCCATAATCAAAGACATATTTAATACAAATGGCAATGTCTATGATGTACAAGACCTTCAAAGAAATGAACTCCTTTCTAATAAGCAGAGTAAACAAGGATCATTCTTATGTAGTGATAACCTTTTTTCTGTGGCAAGGCCATCCTGAAATGGAACTGCATGTAACAATGAAATTATTTTTCCCACTTTAAATACATCCTTTTTAATCTGACAATTCTTAATATACAATGTTTCATCTTGGCTTGAAAATCCATTTTCTAAATTAGAAGTAAATGAAGAAAAGATGTTTTCAGAAGACTGAACAAAACATAACAGAAACAAGATGTTTATGCAGGTTCTTCTTGATTAAATTCAAAACCTCAAGAGGAAACTTTATTCTTCAAAACAATCAGTAAAAGAGTTCCTCAACTACCTAAAGTATAAATCATTACTCATTCTTTGGATACAGAAAAAACCTCAAAGAAGAGTCTTGTTTGGCCCTCTTAATATTACTTTCTCTATTTCACACAATATTCGCATTGAATGCTATGCTTGAATTCCTTGTATTTCTGAACAGAAAATCAACTAAGATAATGAATAGCTTTCCTAGAAAACTTAAAGATAGACGATCATGGTAATTTTTCAGGTTTAAAATCTAGCAACTGTAGTAATTCAAAGAATGTGTGGTTCTCATATACAAAATGTTTTGTCTTTCATATAAATCAAGTTAAGTGAAATCAGGTACAAGGCTCTCAGGAAACATTGGCAATGGTAGAGTTCTTAGGCTTAGGATTACAAGGCACTTTGTATATCTGAAAATAATTTTTATTGGTTTTAATTTGATAGTTTTATAAGTTTTCTATCTGTTTATTTAAGATAATAAGTCTCATAGCATTTCTGATATAACGTAGAAATCATGGCTGAAAGTACTGTTATTTTTTCTAGAGCTGTATAAGAAATATTAAAGGAAAGTACTCTTGGCATTTCTGTACATCAAGATTATAAAACAGAACATTGTTGTAACAAAATGTTTCCTGTATAATTTATATCAATGGCTCACTATCACCCATAAAATAAAATTCAAATTCCTTATAGGAATATATAAAACTCTTCCTTGCTTCCTTTTCAGTCTCATCATTCATTACTCTATTACACAGAAAATTGACTCCTTATAGATACCGGAATATACCACACTATTTTATATTTTCCTATCTTAGCACATGATTTATTCTTTTTGCCTAGAATAAATTTTCTTTCATCTTTTTGTTTTCCTGGGAAATTATTACTCTTCCTTCACAACTTTCTTTGGTAAGGAATTATTCAAATAATAATGAAACCATGTCGAAAGGATCTTGGAGTCAACATGAAGAGACTCCCATTGGCCAAACCTGGGACAACTTAAGAATCAAAATCAGTTAGGAGAGTAAGAAATTACATAATGTATTTAATAAAATAAAAATAAGCATCAATTAGCATATTTAATATAAATAAATGATTAAATGAAATTCTTTCTTACAACAGAATGCCAACTGATAAATGAAGAAATGTTGGTATCAGAAAGTCACCACCTGGCAACAATCATAGTGTAATTGGTCTAGGCAAAAATTATCAATGGATTCTAAAACTAGAAGGTGAAAAACCTCAAGAAAACCCAACATATTTATATGGTGTCAATGTATATCCCCAGAACACACTTAACTACAAGCAAAATAGTAATTTTACAGTGGAGAAAGCTTGCAGACACCATCGTAACAAAGTGATCAAAGTTACTATCACCAGTAATGGGACAAAATTACCTCATGAGCATCCTGATATGATGCACTGAGAAAGATACAATGTCACATATGAAGCATTAATGGCAAAAATGTGTAACCTCAATCAAACCTTTAGGAAATTTCAGAAAAAGCTAAATTTGATGGACATTCTATAAAATAACTGACTGACAGTCACAAAATGGCAAGGTCATGAAGGACAAAGAAAACCTGAGGTATTATTCCAAACAAAGGAGATTAAAGACACATGATAGCTAAAAAGTAATGCATGATTCTGGATTGGATCCCAGGTCAGAAGAAGAGAGTTGTTTTTTTTTTTCCCCCTTTGCTAGAAAGAATATTACTAGAAAAACTGGAAAAATGTAATTTGAGTAAGATTATATAATACTACCGTAGCAAGGTTCATTTTCTGATTTTGATAATTGTATTGTGGTTATGTAAGAATATTTTTTTCTTTCTTTTTTTCCTTTTTGAAAAAAGAAAATACACATTTGAAGTACTTAGGGGTAAAGAAGCATCACGTCTGTAATTTATTCACAAGTAGTTCAGGAATATATATATATTTATATATATACACAGACAGAGAAATGATAAAGCAAATGTGGCAAAATGCTAATATTTGGGGGAATTAGGATGAAAGATATACAGGAATTCTTTGTGTTAGTCTTGTAACTTTTCTGAAGTTTGAAATTATTTCAAATTTAGTAAAAATCCTTTTCAGTATTCCCTCCTTCACGAAACAATGCACAATCATTCCATTTTTTTTCTGCACAAAGACACTATAAAATACTCTGGCTTAGTATTCTCATTCCATATTGTATTAACTACAAACTTTACAGTAGGCCTGAACAGACTTTTTCAGGGCAAGGGCTACTTCTAATTTTCTCCAAGTGCTATTTTATTATTCAGGCTGTCTTGCCCCAAAATTGCTTGGCATTCCACCGGTGGACCATGATCCATGTCTTGCCCAGCCCTGCCTTACAGTAATTTACACTTATTTATGTACATGTTTGTTTCATTAACTAGATTATCAGCTCTTTAAGAAAGGAAAGTGTCTTAACAGCAAGGCCCAAGGATGCTGTGCATATAGTAGTCACACAGAAAATTTCTGTTGAATGAGTTTCTAAATGCTTGATTTTAATCAGTCTAGTAAATACACCAACAAAGAAGACAGGCTTTATAGATAAACACTACATACAAATCTTATTGTTGTCAATAATTTCCATGTTTTTACTATAATTGTCCATTAAAAAAAATAATTGCAAACATCTGTTAACAATGAAAACAAAGGTTTTCTTATTTCCTCTACCCTTTTGTTAAAAAGTGGTGAAAGAGTCAAAGTAATATGGAAAATGAAATAGAGATTAAGAAAATATAATAACCACTTTTAGCTAAGGTCAAGTTAATCGAGGAAATGGAAAATTACCTTTGTTCAAGGTAGGTACTAAAAAATTTAAGATTAAATGCTAACACTGAAAGAACACTGGAAGTAAATTCTGATAGGTTATTTTTGAGATCGAGAGGTTTAATCTATAGAAAAGTTATAAGGCCAAAAAGAGAAAAAAGTAATTTATTTCCCATGGTTGGGTGTGAAATGTTTTTATAGTTATATTCCTTTGGCTTTTATTTTCAATTTGTCGCATATAAGTAAGCTAAAAATATAGTATCAAAAGTAAATAAATAAAATTAGCTGAGAGAACAGTGTAAAAGAAGATGAAGTTAAAAAATGGTATTAAAAGATAAAATGATGGTGATAGAAAAAGACTTGACACTGGGTGGTGAACACATGACGCAATACATAGTCGATGCACTGTAGAACTGCACACCTGGAACCTATGTAATTTTTGCTAACCTCTATAAATTTAACAACAAAAAAATCAGAGCAGGTAATAAAAAAAGAGAAAATAACAGCTATAGGAATTGTGATACACTGCCATGATGAAATTCAATGCAAACATGAACAATATAGACATGTATTTCTTAGCATAAATCTAGTGAAAGAACAATACAGCAAACAGCATATACAAAATGATATTATATAAGAATCTGAAAACAGAAAGAAAAAAATAGTAATAATGCTGTCTGGGAATGGAAAAATAATTTTTTTCATATATTTTTCATTGGAAATAAAAAGTTTCAGACACAATCTTTCCCTGTCCAGCACCCTTCTTTTACCAGTCTTTCTCCTCTTTGTTTATACTAGTGGTAATTACCCTTTGCTTTGCTGTCATTCTGGTTCAGGAATATAAAGCTCAGAGCTTGTAATATTATCTGGTCTGGAATTCCTCAGTTCATTCCTGTTCTGCTATCTTATTTCTGGTTTGGTGCCCTTTTTGGGTCTCTGAACTTCAACTTGGTTTGTGAGGCTATAGAATCCTGTTTTCTAACCCTTAATAGCCAAAAACCTATGAATTCTCTTATTTCCCAAAGAAAGAGATTGTCAGGATACAATTTCAGAAGCATTCATATACGTGTAAATTTATATTTATATATGTATTTTTCGGTCAGTTTCTATTTGGAATGTTTTCATTGTAAGTGCCACTAGTATTAAAATGCAAACTAGAATTTTGCTTTCCTTAGTAGATTTTTGTTCTAAACATTTTCTAGACAAAGGTAGAGAAAAAGTAATTTTTCTTTAGAAATCATAAACTATTAGAGCTCTAAAAACGGAATCTGACAATGCCTTTTCAAGCCCTTTCTAACTAAGCATTACCTAGTCTTTACCATACCCTGGGAAAAAGGACCAAGAGAAATTCAGTCATCTTTGCAGTTAGAGGAATTTTATCAGTTCATAAAAGTCCCATTTCCCTTAGTTAACCTTCCCTATGTGGTGTGGTTTCTCACATTATTAGGTTTAAGCACATAAAGCTTCAACTTCCAGAATTGTCCACCCTATATATTAATTTCAAGGACTAATAAAAAAGTAAAAATTAGTATCTTTTGTAAAATGTAAACATTGTTAAATGTGAGCTTTAATTCATCTGGCAGATATTAATTTACATAGTTGAGAAAGAAAATCTTAGAACAGGTGATCATAGAGAATGAGGCAAATGTTAAGACTGAGTCAGTGTCATTGGTGAAACAAATCTAGTTTTTAAGGTATTTTGTACACAAATAGACAGAACCTATGTGGTTTATTCTATATTTACTGGGCACTTGATCTGATCCCAATGGTCTTTCTATAGGCCTAAAAACTGGGGTTAATTTACAACTAATTCTGCTGATAAAAGTGCTATTGTTTTAAAATAAAAGTATAAATCATCTTATTACTGAAGATTATATATATTCAGATTGTAACTGAAGAAATAAAATACTACCCAATGTATACACTGGAAGAAAATTAATGTGTTAGTTGTACTTATCCTTAAGTAGTAAGATGAGGGTGATTTTTTTCTTTCCTACTTTTCTGTATTACTCAGATTTTTGACAATGATCATACATCACTTAAAAATATTGAATAAATGCTTTTGATTTGAAACACTGTAATTATTCTTAGTCAACTCCAGCCAATATCTTCCAAAGTCATGGCCCAAATTCTGGGTTCTAGGGAAACTCAACAGCATCTGATATAATTGTGTTTTTAACCATCAAAAGCTTCCATTATCCTAGGGATGAAGTTAGGCCAATCTAGAGAAATGTGTTAGGCCTGTAATGATCTGTCTGTCCTTTCTCCACAACTTCATCTCACTTTGCTCTTACATACACTCTTATTCCAGCTACAGAAAATTTAGTAATTTCCAGTACACGGCATGATTTTTTCACACACCTGTCTCAACTGCCTTTCTCATTCTGGTCCAACTAGCAAAGATCTGCTTATCTTTTAAGACTATGAGCATGAAAGTAAGGTATGGGTCATATCAATACAAGGTACTGTAATTCATACACTGCCCAAATTAGAAATTGGGGGTCATTCTAGACTTTCTTACCTTCCACATCCAGTTCCCAATCCTGTCAACTGTAATTTCTTAATATTTCAAAAATCCTGCTTTATTTTTCTATTTTTATTGCTTCAGCTTTAATTCAAGATCTGATCAGATTCTTGCTTCTGATTCACTTTAATTCAATTCATTCCCCACACAATAGTAAATTTTGTTTCAAAAGTTCAAATTTGATTATGTCTTTTCCTTGTTTAAATTCCTTTACTGGCCTTTACAATGAAGTCCAAACCCATTAACAAGGCAGCTAGGAGGTTCATCTGTAAAAACTACACAGTCAGTTGAAGGTCGTGATCTGGTAACTTCTCTAGTCTCTTCTTCCCTTTTTTCTCCTCTTCTTTCTCCTTCAACTATACTCTCTCCTCCATTTGTGCGCCACAATGTCTGGAGCATGGTAAGCAATCCATAAGTGTTAGATAACTCACAATAATTTTATTTTTAATAGAGCCATGATATGAGATAAACAGACAAATTCAGATGGGGAGAACACTTTGAATAAAGTGGCTCTATTTGTTCCTTCACATCACTATGTACTGTTTCGACTCTGTTCTGGGCTCCCAAGGGACTAACTAGTGTTTAAGGATAGAGTAGTCTTCCTGACTGGCTTCTGCCTGAGTTCAGCCAAGGGGAAGCACTGGCAGGAAGATAGAAAATAGAAGAAGAGTGCAGATAAGGTGTTTATTTCTTTGGTCTCCTGTTTGCTGGTTGGTAGTCGTTATGTTTCTTTAATAAAAACTATCAGTTCTGTGAGGCAGCCCTTTCTTACAGACTAGTTTTAGATAAGTTCTCCCTTTCCTGGCTATTTGAGGCTGAGCAACAATTCCCTCCAGTTGCTAGCCACCCCCACCCCTGCACCCCCTACCCCAGTCCAAGTTCCCAATTTCTCTTGTTTTTCCTTAATTCTGGCCACTCTGTTGTGACTTCGTTCCTTCAATAAAATTTCCTTCATTATCCTGTTTGAGTGTGTCATCTGACTCCTGCCAGGACTAAGTGATAACAGCAGCCAAGGTGAGACTGGACACAATATGTTTAGGAAAGCAGGCAGAAATCAGTATAGTTAGAGTACTAGGGTCTTAGTGGGGATCAGTGGGAGATGAGCTAGAAAAGTAACTTAAAACCAGACTGTGGAGGTCCCTGAATGTTAGGCTTTGGAGTCTCAACTTTGTAACATAAGCCAATGATAATCCATTTATAGAACTTTGTCATGTAAGTCAATATTTTAAAGTTTTTAATCATGGGAATGACACCCATAAAGATTTTGTGTAGGTAACAAATTTACCACAGAAAGGTTAAAAGATTAGCTCAAAGTCACATGTCCAAACATGAAAAGACCAGATCTCCAGATTTTTAGTCTGGTGTGCTTCCTCCTACACCACACAAGGCAAACTTTCTTTCTTTTAACTTCATTTGCTAAATATGAAATGAATACTCTCTCTATATAAGGCCTACATTGAACATTAGTGAGTGACGTTGAGATAAATGAGATTCCTATTTCCCACAGTCTCACAGAACATATACATTAGGCTGTGTTTTAAGGAAAAAGTGAAAAACCCTGTGAATGCTTATGTTTTAATGCAAAACAAAATACTATGTTTGATAACACAGGAAAGTAAATAACTATTTCTGATGGAACAAACTGTAAAGTTTCATAAAGGAGCTTCAATTGTCTCTGACTTGAGCTTTGAACAATGAAAAAAAGTGAGAAACATCTGAAACAGAATGAACAAAATAGAGATTTCAAAGTATATACTTTCAGAGAATGAGGAATTGCCTAATGAGGTTAGAGGTTGGAGGTAAAAAGGATGATAAACATATAAGGCTTAAGTTGGTCAATTCAGTTAAGGCCAAATTTTGAAACAATTTAGTACTATAGAAAATAGAGAACTATTCAAGATGTTTTTTTTTTATAGAGAAGTGATACAGATTTAAAAATGTAATACTTGGTGACAGTAGATTGGAAGGAAGGGAGACTATAGATAGATAGTACACTATTATCACACTCTAAAGGGTGAAAGATGAAGAAGGCCTGAATACAATAGAAATTGGAAAAGGGATATTTATAGGAGTCATAAAAAAGGATTCTATTAAGGATCGTGCTTTGGGAAAGAGAAGGTAAATATTACAGAGAGATTTCAAGTTTGGTCAATAGGGTAGGTGTATCATTAATTAAGGGAGCCTTTTAGAAACAAATTGGAGGGAAGGGAACTAAATTTGGTGTCTGATGAGGAAAGATTGAGAAGCCAGGAGAACATCAAAGTGAGGATTTCAACATGCAACAGCAAGGGGAGTCTGAAGTTTGGGAGAGAAGGTAGGTCTATATTTAATAGTCATTAGTATATAGCTGCTAAATCTAATAATATACTTTTTTATCTTCTTAACAATTTATAAGTATACAGTACAGTTTTGTTAACTATGTGCACACTATTGTACACAACAATCTCTAGAAATTTTCATCTTGTGTAACTGAAACTCTATACCTATGGAACAACAATGCCCCCTTTTCTTCTCTCTCTAGCCCCTGGCAACTACCATTTTATTTTCTGTTTTTATGAGTTTGATTCTTTTAGATACCTCAGATAAGTCAAATCATGTAGTATTTGCCTTCTTGTAACTGGCTTATTTTATTTAGCATACTGTCTCAAAGTTCATTCATGTTGTAACATATGATAGGATTTCCTTCTTTTTAAAGGAAATATATTCCTTTGTGTGTAGGTGGCCAGTCATCTGCTGATGGACATTCAGGTTGCTTCCACATCTTGGCTATTGTTAATAATTCTGCAATGAACATGGGTGTGCAAATACCTCTTTGAGATCTTGTTTTCAATTCTTTTGGATATATACTCAGAAGTGGGATTGCTGGATCATGATAGTTTCATTGTTAAGTTTTTGAGGAACTTTCTAATAGTTTTCCATAGTATATAGTCCACCAACAGTATACAGGGTTCCAATTTCTCCACATCTTCACCAAGACTTACTATGTTTTTCTTATAGTGGCCATTCTACTTGGTGTGGTTTTGATTTGCATTTCCCTTACTTTTAGTGATGTTGAGAATCTTTTCATATGCTTTTTGGCATTTGTATATCTTATTTGGGGAAATGTCTATTCAAGTCCTTTGCTGACTTTTAAATTTGTTTATTATGGAGTTAAGTGTTCCCTTTTCAATAACTTGTAAGAGTTTAAGAACTGGCTTTAATTCTTTTTTAATTGTCTAGTTGAATTCTACAGTGAAGCCATTTGGTCTTGTGGTTTTTGTTGAGAAGCTTTTGGTTATTGATTTAATCTCCTTACTATTTATAGGTCTGTTCAGATTTTGTTTTCTTCATGATTCAGTCTTGGTAGTTGTATGTTTCTAGGAATTTATCCATTTCTTCTAGGCTGTCCAGTTTGTTGAGATATAATTGTTCACTGTAGTCTCATAATCCTTTTTATTTCTGTAGCAGCAGTTGTAATGTTTCCTTCTCCATTTCTAATTTCAGTTGTGCAAATCTCCTCTCTTTTATTCGCACTCCAGCTAAGGTTTTGTCAAATTAGCTGATGTTTTAAAACCAACTCTTAGTTTTGTTGATGTCTTTTATTTTGTTTTTTAGTCTCTATTTCATTTAATTATGCTCTAATCTTTATTATTTTCTTCTTTCTGATAACTGGTTTTAGTTTTTTTTTCTAGTTCTTTGAGATACAGTCAAATTATTTTCATCTTCATTAATCTCAAGATACTTTCCAATTTCCTTGTGATTTCTTCTTGACACATTGGTTGTTCAAGAATGTGTTAATTTCTACATACTTGTGAACTTTCCAATTTTCCTAGTGTTAATTGATTCTAGCTTCATTCCATTGTAGTTGGAAAAGATACCTGGCAGATTTCTTTGGATGGGGGCATTTAATCCATTTACGTTTAAAGTTGATAGGAAAAGACTTAATATTATCATTTTGTTAATTGTTTTCTGTCTTGTAGCTATCTTGTCTCTCTTTTCTGCTCTTGCTGCCTTCCTTTGTGTTTTGTTAATTTTTTATATTGACTCCCTTTGATTCCTTTCTCATTTTTTGTGTGTGTATATTTTGTAGGGATTTTTGGTGGCTACCATGGAGCTTCACAATCCATCTTATAGTTATAACAATCTAATTCATACTGATAATAAATTAACTTCAATCATATATACTCTACTCTTCTCACTTAATTTTATTGATGTCAAAAATTACATCTTTATATATTTTGTAAAATTAACATAGTCTAATCATTATAATTTTTTTATGCTTTATTTTCTAAATTCTAGACCAGAAATAAAAGTATTATATACATATCATTACAATATTATAGAATTCTGATTTGTGTATATATTAACCTTTACTGGTGAGTTTCACATTTTAATATGTTTTGTGTTGCTGCCTATTGTCCTTCTGTTTCAACTTGCCAGACTGCCTTTAGCAGTTTTTTCTAAGGTGGGTCTAGTGGTGATGAATTCCTCAGTTTTTTATGCTTAATTTTTGAAGGATAGCTTTGCTGACATAGTATTCTTGGTTGGCTGTTTTTTTCTTCAAGCACTTTGAATATATCATCACATTCCTTTCTGGCCTGTAAAGTTTCTGTTGAGAAAGCCATTGATAACCTTATGGGAGCTCCCTTTCACATGATGAGTCGCTTTTCTCTTTCCAATTTCAAGATTTTCTCTTTATTTTTGACTTTTGACAGTTTGATTCTTATGCGTTTTAGTGTGGGCCTCTTAATATTCATCCTAGTTGGAATACTTTGATCTTCTTGAATTTCTATGACCATATCTTTCCTCAGATTTAGAAAGTTTTCAGCCATATTTCTTCAAATAAGCTTTCTATTCCTTTGTCTCTCTCCTTTCCTGGGATTTCCATTATAAATATGTTGGTCTGCTTGATGCTGTCCTTTAAGTCCCTTCAACTTTCTTCACTTGTCTTAGTTTTCCTTTTTGTCCTCTGACTTGATAATTTCAAATGATCTTTTAAAATGTTCTTTCTTCTGCTTAAGTCTGCTTGATTGTCTCCAGTAAAATTTTCCATTCAGTAATTATAGTAGTCAGTTCCCAAATTCCTGTTTGGTTCTCTTCTTTTATAGTTTCTATCTCTCTGTTGACATTCTCATTTTGTTCATGCATTGTTTTCTTGATTTTGCATAGTTGTCTATCGTTGTTCTCCCACAGATCATTTTACTTCAAAAAACTTACTTGACTTCTTTGTGAGAAAATTTGTAGTTTTCTGCTTGTTGGTTTCTGGAGATTTATTTAGTTCATCTTATTAAGCCATGTTTCCCTGTTTCTTCATGTGCCTTGTGATTTTTTTGCTGAGTTTATGCATTAGGAAAAATAGTATACATCCCAGTTTTTATGGACTAGTTTCATATAGGAGAAGACTTTCACTAATTAGCTAGGCTGGAGGTTCTGGGGGCCTATGAAATCTTTTTTGGGTCATGTAATTTTCCTTGGCTGTGTGTGTAATTTCCTTGTTTCTTTTTCAGGAGCCTATGGTCTCTTAACTCTCCGGTTTTTGCCTGCAGTAGTGCAAGATCTCTGGTGCTATCCCCACAAGCCACTGTATTCTCCATTATTCTCAGTGGCCTCCAGTCATCCAGTCCAGAAATCAGTCCTTTGGGAAGCTCCTCCCCCGCAAAAAAAACTGGACTATAGAACATATGTTCCACAATTCTCCCCTCTTCTTAAGGGAGAAAAGCTGTGAGTTGGGTACCTTTTCCCCACTGCACTGAGCCATGCTGTCCTTCACACCATTTCAGGCTCTCTGTTGTCACTGCAAGCTGCTCTGTTCTCACTTGCTTCCATTGTCCCCCCTCCAGGCACCAAACTATGCCATCAGTGCTCCAGGTCAGGTGAGACAGACAAGTGTTAGATGCACATTCCACTCTTCTCATTCTCCCTTTAGTGAGAGGCTGCAAGCCAGGTGTTCTCTGCTGATTATGGTAACCTGTGCTGGCTTGGGGAGGAGAGATCACAAGTAAAGTGAAAAGGCTATTCTTCCCATTTTAATGCAGCTGTTCTTGGTTTGTTTTTGGCTTTGCACTCACCTGGGGTATTGCAACCTCTTAACTGGTTTCTGAAGTTCTCATAAAGTATTTTTTTTTTTTTTTTTTTTTTTTTTTGCTTTTTGGTATGTGGGTAGCTCCCTGGCTGGGAATTGAACCCAGGCCGCAGCGCTGACAGCGCCATCGCTGAAGACTTAAGCCACTACACCATCAGGGAACTCCCTCATAAAGTATTTTGGTCTATATGTTGTTGTTAAGTTGGTGTCTCTGTGGGAAAATGAGGGGTAGAACTTCCTATTCTATGATCTATTAACTTAATGTTTTTAGCTATACCAGATGCAATATTGACAATGAAGAGGCTAAAAATAAGGTTGACTAAAAGTAATAAATGAGTCACAATTTTTATACAAAATAAAAATGTGATAATTTAGAAAAATAAGACAAGTGAGATAAGATTTAAATTAATGGTAAATACTGCTTGTGGAATTATTAAGTTTCACAAATAAAAAAGAAAAATATTTGAGAACTTGGTAACTAAAGTATATGAAGACATATGAAAGATACAAATGATTTATTTAGGATATTAGATGAGAAAGTTGAGAAGGGCAGTGCATACAAATGGTACCTCAATAAAGTTTATGGAAGTGAATTGTTAATTGTCTTTAGTTATGTAAAGAAAGAATGAATAAGTGATGATAAGCAGCTGTTGTCAGATCCAGTAAGTGCCAACCAACATGGGAAGGGATTAGATTATAGCAGGAGAAAATTAAGAAAAAATTTCTAAAAATAAAAACTACAAAAATTTATTGTACTGAGAGAAGACAAGATGGCCACTGGAGAGGAGGTTCCTAAAGCCTCTCCCAGAAAACACAATTGAACGGCCGTCCAGGAGCCAAGAAAGAGGACCCTGAGTGACAAACCAGCTGTTGAGAAATCCACAAATTGCAAGTAAACACCTGAAGGCTGGCGAGAAGGGGGCGAGTCGGGGAGAGGGAAGGGAGCAGAGACGGACCACGCGGGATGCGATCCCTGCTGACTATTCGGAGCTGTGCAGTTTGGGGACAGAAGGAGTTTGGGAGCCAGCCTCTGAACTTTTGAGTGATAGAAGGGCTGAGCGAGGACTCTGAACTGCAAAAATAACACCCCAGCTCTAAGCCCCCGGAGACCTACACAGGGCTGCAGTTCCTGTTCCCAGCCTGCTACAAAGGCGACCCTGCTGTCTTAGGCCAGGCCCACAGCTTTGGACTTATGGAGCGGGCACTTTCTCGTGCACCCCAGAGTTCTGAAAGCAGTGTGAGCCTTTAGACAGCCACGTACTGAATCAGGGCTGGGAAGAAAGACTGATTTGATTTGCTAGCATTCACCCCAGCTAGCAAAAACAGCTTCCCCAGCAAAAGCCTTTTGTTGGCCTCTCCCCAGGATATATGCGCATAGCCTCCAAACACAGTAGGAGATCAGAAACAAGAAACAAACAGCCCCCTCTCCCCAAAACTTGCCCCCAGCGCCACCTAGTGTCTGCCCTACAGCAAGACACCACAAAAGCAATAATCAGGGCACTGAACATAAAGCCCTCATGTCAAAGAGGAAGAACCCAGGGGACAGGATGAATTTCTTAAAAACTAAAACTCCTCAGAAAGAACATGAAATTCCCCTAGAAGATAGCCTGTTACAACTGGAAGGGACTCACTTAAGTGACGGAGAATTTAAAGCAGCCATTCTAAAGGCTGTGAGAGAAATGAAAACCTATTGGCAGAACACCATAGCTGAGATAAATAATATAAAAATAGAGATAAACGACATAAAAAAGGAACTCGGTAAACAAAAAGAACAATTTAACAAAGAAATTCAAAACATAAGAAAGATTGAGAGGGAAATACGAGAAATAAATAATACCATAAAAGAAGTGAGAAATGAAATAACTGCCATAGGAAACAGGACCAACCAGATGGAGGAAAGAATTAGTGATATTGAAGACCAGAACATGGAAACAGCTCAGAAAGAGGAAGAGAGGGAATA
>PVJL010011110.1:0-11362 GCA_004026885.1 Lyroderma lyra
AGATTTTTATAGTCTTTGAGGATGAAGTTGAATCATCATATAACATTTGGCTAATACGGATCACAAAATTTCTTCAGTCAGATATCTATCATTGTCTGTAGATTTATGTAAACATGCACACATACATAATTTGCAAACTATATCTAACTATCCACGTGGATTTTTTTTTTGGGTTGGTTCCCTGAGTGGGGATCAAACCCAGGCCATGGCAGTGAGAGCACTGAAGCCTAGCTACTGCACCACCAGGGATCCCCCCTTTCCATGTGGGTTTTTTGCACTGCACAATCATATAAAATACCCCCCATTATATCCTTTAGGCTTGTAAATCAATGATCTCTTTACATAACAGATGAAATTCTTTTTTTCAAAATATGTGATGCTGAGTTCTATTTTTCATTTAGTAACACTTTATTAGAAGAAAAACAAGAATTATTTAATTATTTGTAAGGAAATTCATCAAAGATAATAGTTGCAAAAATAACATTAAGTTCAATAGAGCCATAGAGAAAATTCTTCATTTTGTTAACATGAGAAAACTCTACGTTCATCTGTGTTAGAAAAACCAAGTCAAGTACCTCCAAGTCAATTTCTCATTTTGCTCTGCATTTCTGCAGGGCTGTCTGAGCATAGAGATCCTTTGTAATCAATGGGAGGTTGGCAGTTGGACTAGCTCAGTGACATCATTGGGGATAACTAATATTGGTCCTTTGTGTCATTTGCAGTATGTTTTCTCCCCTTCTGCTCTAATAAAGAGAGGGAACAGCAGTTGCATTTGACCTTCAAGTCTTTTCATTAGAATTCATGTACAAATTTCATACTATGAGTGACTTCCTTGAAAACCTGATTTTAATATCTGCCTTACACACAGTAATAGGTATTCTCTGATATAGTGTATTTTTGTTTTTGTTTTTGTTTTTGCCTTTTGGTATGTGGATAGCTCCCTGGCTGGGAATCGAACTGAGGCCGCAGTGCTGATAGCGCCAGTGCCGAAGCCTTAAGCCACTACACCACCAGGGAACTCCCTAATATAGTGTATTTTTAAATAACGTTTAGTACTAACTTTATTTTATATTACAGTGTGTTTATTTATTTAGATTTTCTTCTGCTTTCCTCCTGGATATAACCCCAGCACTTACAACCTTTATATTATAGAGTTAGTGCTCAATAGAAGTCTCTATTTAACTATACCTAATTTCTACAAGCAACCAGATAGTTTGATGAAGGTGCTCAATACTCAATTTGAAGTATTTACTGATGATGAGATAAACTGGAGATGGTCTTATTATTCTGGAAAGTCTCAGCAAGCAACAAGAAATGGAAAAACAACAACAACAAAACTTTTTAGGCAACAGCTGTTGTTGAGATAGGAATTAATAATCTTGACATCCAATTCCAAATTCTAATATTCCCCAGAAAGTACCTAGGATTCCCAAATGAAGAACTGTTCACCATTTTAATTTTTGTTGTCTTGTATGCCTAATGAATGCAGACTACACTAATTTATGATTTAATGATTAGTGAAAAATTTTTTGTTGATTTCTGCCAGTAGATGGGGAGGAGTGTGAAGAGATGAAGCAAAGTTCTCTAACTAGCTCTTTGTTTATGTCACTGAAGGAAAGCAGGAGGCAGTTTTCATCATGGATGCCACAGGCATTGAGAAGTCCCTACTTCCTATTTCATGTAGAAAAGGCATCGTAGTGGAAGAAGGTTACTGAGTGTGAGAGTGACTATTATGAAAGTAATTTTCAGGAAAAAATGGTAATCATGACTACCATACAGATATAAAAATAGGTAGTGTTAAAAGATTTTACTTAACTCATGAGAGCACCAAGCAGAGTTTAGAACTGATTCAAAAGATAATCAAAAGAATAAACACATTTATAATCAGGAATACTGAAATAAATATGTAAATGGAAACAAAACTGATATTTTTCCACATGTGGGAGAATAAAAATGAAACTTCTACTAAAAAATGAAACTTCTACAACTATACCCAGCTTGTATTTTGGAATAAAAACTACAAGCATTATAGACTCTTTTTTGCCTTGTTACCCATGTAGATAATGCTAAAATCTCTCTTCACCTGAAAATATCTCGTAAATTCTCCAGTCGTTGAGAAAATATTATTGACACCTGCAGTCTATGAGTTTTGTTCAGAAAAAATCCAGCCATTGTCAATATAACGAGAACGGTTTGCATGACACTGATGTCACGGGGCATCCAAGGACAGTGGACTGGAATGCGCACGTGTGAGCAATGACGACCTCCCTGTATTAGTCAGTGGGGGCACTAGATGCCATTGAGTGAAAATGTGTTCTGGGTAGCTGTCCCATTTAAAATGACTGAGCAAGTACAGCAATAAATCTGCATCAAATTTTGCATTAAGTTTGAACATTTCCCCGTGGAAACTACTCTGCTAATTTATAAGGTTTTTAGGGATGATGCAATGAGCATTGCGTACACAAAAGTGTGGCACAAATGCTTCAAAGAAGGTGGAGAATCTGCTGAAAGTGATCTGCATCCTGGAAAACCAGCAGCAGGCCAGCGCCCAAGCATGTGGACCATGTGTGGGCTGCAATCAACAAATGGGTGATTGACCGTGAGAGAACTAGAATCTGATCTGTGTCTGAGATTTTGACACAGGATCTTCAATAAATGTCTTTATTTTTCATGTTACATGGCTGGATACTTTCTGGATAAACCTTGTATATACTTTTTTCATGGACCATTCATGGAATTTATTCACACATTCAACTTTGTGCTACACTTTTGACAAGTGTTTATATTCTGATTTATATTTACTTATATGATACAAGTAATCACTGAATCATACTTGTGACATTTCTATCATTAAAGTTTATTAATTTAAATTTTTGTTTTGAATTATTCAAAAATATTCTTGAAAATCTATAAGGCAGAGTTCATATTTTCAGGCTAAAATGAGATGATTACCAGGTGAAGGAGATTATCATTTGGTTCACTTTGTATTCAATTAATAGAATATTAATCTAATATCTTCAACTAATCACATGGAGAAAATATTATGAAACTTTTCCATATTTCAGGACTGAGGAAATTATCTTTTAACAGTGATAAGCACATAGTTGAATATTAAAGATCTCAGGAAAAATTCCTTTAGAATTTCAAATTTCTAAGATTCTCTTTAACCACTGTTAGATAAACAATCATAACCAGATATTTTTAGGCATCTGTAAGAATCATGTAATGACTTCACATTTCACTATACAAAAAGGGAATTGAAATAGGGCCAAACAATAGCCATAAACTGATGGTCAAAAAATTGTAAGTCCCTTAAATGTTAGTGGTTATAATAACGTTTTAGAAAACCAAATTAATTTGGAGTATTGATGGCTTTTCAATTGGATAATGCACCTTCGCTTAGGTGTTCCATTTCCAATTAGTTATTGTGCTGGAACTGACTGCTTTTTACTGTAGTCTACTTTACTAACATGGTATGATGAGGCAGGCTTCAGTGGTATCATACCACTTCATGTTCAAAGAAACAAAACACTTTGTTAAAGAAAATGTAGAATTAATAGTCTTTATATACCATTTTTCATTATGATTCCATTCCATAAGGCATAAGAGTGTCAATTCATGATTAGCTTTCTAAGAAATAGAACATACCTACAAAAGGTATGTGAAAGTTTTGGTTTTTACTGAATAGGCAATAGGTTGTCAAACTAAATTCTGACTTTGATATCTTCTAATTTCTAATTTTGTCTGTACAAACTGTAGTTTATCTCTAGGTAAGTATTACAAGTATATTCTATCTTTTTTATTTTAGAAAATATTTATTAGCTATTGTGAGACAAGTAATCCAATAAATACTTGTGATCACAATTGAACAATTACTATTTTTTTCCTTTATCTTGTTCTAGACCAACACTGTCAAATATTAACAATGATAAAATTTTCATTATCTGTACTATCCAATGTTGTCACCAGTAGTCACATATGACTATGGAACACATGATATGTAGCATATGCAACTGAATTTTTAATTTTACTTAATTTTGTTTAATTTAAATTTCCATATGAGGCAAGTGGTGAACATATTAGTGCAGTTCTAGTCCTTGAGTTGGATTTTAAAAGTGTATCCTGTTAAGCAAGTGTTTCTTATATAATTTCAGGTCTGTTTCTCTCAGTAAAATTCCCAGAATATGAATAAATGAGTAAGAATCCATGAATCAGTGAGAACTCCAATACTTCAAGTACTCTATTATAGGAAAGGATCGGAATGAACTACTTCTGAGGCTTGTTCATGTACCTTAATTGATTTGTGTGATTTCCTCCTTTTATCCAGGGACTCAGATAATCTTTTTAGAGAAAAAGTCCTCTTTTGGTAATAAAGAGCTAGAGATTAGATTGATTTTTGTAAGTCTATTAATTCTACTAGATAAACAATAACATCATATGTTAGCTAGGATTAATGTCAACATATATAAAAGACATTTAACTTTTTTGCTTCTAAATTCAGAAAATGACCACACCAATAGTTTTAAATTATTTAAGATTATGTATTTGTTTATATTGTGTAATCAGTGTCACAACCTTAGTAAGGTATCATTATCCGAGTTGTATCTACGGTGCTGTCAATGTAAGCACGTGGTGGCAAGTTGCCGAACTTAATTGTCAGATTTTGTGTATGGCAACATCTCTGAGGGCCATTCCAGAAGAAGATTCCAAAACTGCTTTGAGGGGTGGACTAGGTGCTGGCGTCAGTGCACAGCTTCCCAAGGGGAGGACTTTGAAGGTGACCGTACTGATATTCAGCAATGACGTACGTAGCAGTTTTTCTAGGGTGAGTTTAAGAAGTTAATTGTTTGGCCTCATATAATATTTCTTCCCACACCTTCATCATTTACCTTATTATATTTAACTATCTTATTTACTTTTAATGTTTAATATACACAAGTGTGGGCTGGTGAGTGCCAGCTGACAGCTACAAGCATCTGTCTGATTGGATGTATTATAATTTTTCCGCCTCTGTCTACGCCGTCCACAAGCACAATAACGTCTTTGCTCATTCAGCCCTTCAAAAGCTTTTGAACCTACACTGTTTATTAGACACATGCCTGAAATACTTCTTCTGTTTCCTTACTTTAGCCTACCACAAGTATGTCTATACTTTGTCAATTTACTTCTCAATAAAATATTCTCTCCCACATGGCTCATGATTCCGTGAATATGTAAAGAGGTCTTCTGTCTCCCTTGACATTATTTCTCCCAGGCTCCTATGTAAAACTTAATGTATGTGTTTGCATATTGGGTCTATGGTACTTGGAACTTCTGTAAGTACAAGGTAAGACTGTTTCGGAGACCGACAAGAATGAGTAAGAGAACAGAGGCCTTGAGAAGACAGAAGCACAGCTGTTTTCAGATGTGAAGGAAAAGAAAACATTAGAACATAAGAAGTTACATTAAATGTTTGGCCAGTGAATTTTAGTATTTTCAAAGTAGTATAATTATTTGTCTCAAAAGGCATAGGCTGTGATCACTGCTCCAGAGTAGAAGTAAAACAACTAAATTTCAGGAAGCTGTGGAAGTTCTCCTTTTGTATTTTAATTGGATTTCTAGATGGACTTCAAAATGTTCCTGGGTAATCACATACTTAATGGTAGGGAATAAAACTGAAATCCTTTTTACCTATCTTCTCAATGACTGCAGAGAATTGACCCTGGAAGTTAAAAGATGTCAAGGACAGCACATAATGAAAGTGATGGAAAGAGATTGCATAAAATCCCAACAGACCAGGGTTTATCGCATGTGCATGGAGAAGCAGTGGTCTGCAAATAACAGGAGGCTAATCCCACTTCGTGGCTCTTTATTAGGTGGAAGTTGGGAGAAAGCGTAGTGTCTCAGACTGCAGAAAAGCATCAGTGGGAGAGAACCAACTTTTAATTAAGCAAGAAAGGAGAAAGCCTTTTCTATAAAGAGAATGAGAATAAAATTTTTGTTTATAACAGAATGGAAATTCCAGATGACACAGAGGGAAAATAGAGATAAGTGAGAAGACAGACCTTGATCTGAAAGGACATGACCAAGGAGATGAATGAAAATCCTCAAGCAGAGAAAAAGAAAAAAGGAAAGAGGTCTAAGAGGCTTGTGTTTTGTTTTGTTTTGTTTTTTTCAAAACCTGAGCACCACCAAACTAGTAACAACGTTATTTTAGTCCAAGATCATAGTTATGCTTAGAATGGCAGGCTACGATGTATACATCATAGCAATAGAAATGTGCAAACATGTCACTGACAACCCAGGGAATACTTTCAAGGAGAGTTACATCGACAAAAACCTAAGTCACAAGCATGTTCAAGAATGATAATGTTTAGTTAAGACCCACGTGGAATTGTCCTTGAAGTTCAGGCAGTGGTATCAGGGACTCAAGTGGTCACCTTTGTTTTCTGTCCATCTAGATTAAGAACTGTTCACGCAATTGGTACCCAATAAATGTTGCATATTGACAATTCTCTCATTAAATAACTAAGAAAGACTTTAATGCACGTGACTGTATGAAACTGAACAGGGAAATGGTATTGACGATGCATATTTCTATAAATAATTCAGTGAAGACATATTCAGAGTGTTTCACATGTCAAAAGCACTAATGTAATACTTAATGAGAAACAACAGCAGAAATTATTATGAGGGTGCTTAAGACTGAAAGTAATTGTCAAGCCATGCAGCATCCTATCGCCACGTAATGGGTTCTGATTCTACAGAAATGCTCAGTCATCGCCAGAGCTGCGCTTCAAAGATATTGATCTAGTGACAACGTTCTTTTGAAATGACTTTATTTCAGTTCAAACAAATGACTCAAGCAGATTTAAAAATGAGAATGAAGCCACATAAAGGACTTTATTTTAGGGTTACGAAAGTGCTTATTCTGACTGACTGAGAGAAGTAGTTTAATATATAATTTTCCTAATAGAAATATGCTACAAAAAGTCTAAATGATGAAATGCATTGCATGCTTTATAAATTAAATAATTTATAATGGGCAATCAAGTTTCTAAAGTATTTTCTTCTGGTAATGCTTAGATAAAATTTCATTCTATAAGAATTTAATAACTTTTAGTAAAGCTACAATGAGTTTTTATCATGGACACCGTTGATTGTTGATTTTACATAATCCTTAATTTACAAGAAACTTGCTATAGGAACTAGAATCTTATGCACAGACTTATATACATTGTAAGACTGCATATAATCAATCTTTTTCAGGAAGGCTCATCTAATTTAGAAATAATCCTAGTGTGTGATATTTCATTGTAAACTAATGTGACTACTTTTTTAAAAAAGCATTAATTTCATCTCTAGACAATTCACTTCCACCTGCGTTAGTCTCTGCAAAGCAGGAAGCACGTGTCACGATGCATGTGAAAAATTGGGGATGAGAATGAAGCAAAAAAATGTGGTAATGACAGCAGTAGTTATCAAAAGCTATGGGATCGTTTGCAATGCAGGGGTGCTGTCTGTCGTCTTCCTCATCCCCTTCACTTCGGCTCATGCTAGATATTGGTTGTGGCTTATACGATGGTTCAAAATAGTTGCATTCGATTTTAACAACGTTTTCACCCAGATGATAATACTTAACAGCACAATACCATGCACGTGGGCGGGTGATAGGAACGGACAAGGCAGTGCTTCAGGGCATTATCTGAAAATCGAAACTAAAATAAGCCGAACGAGGAAGCACGTGATGAAATAGAGGCCATGCGTGCACGGGGCCTACGTGCAGCGTTGTGTGTTGGGAATATGCTTGAAAGAGTCATCAAGATATCTTAACTGTGTGAAGACGTGCTATCTACACTGTTGGCAAAACATTTACTAATTAGAAATCTAACAGTAGATGGAAAATTCATCAAGTGCAAGTGAAAGCTTGAGGAAGATATACAGAAAACAGGAGTTGATGCACGGCCTTCTCAGCACCGAATAAACATTGCGTTGACCTTAATGTTATGAGCATCTGGTAATTTTCCAAAAACAAATCTAATCATTATAAACACAGCAAAATACCGCTTAAAGTGGTGCTACAGGCAACAGGATATTTTAATGACTATTTCTACATTTATTGCATGACCCAATTAGTTTTATTTAAATCTGATACCAGGCCCCGTATTTGTATATTATTATACCCCTCACCTTGGATTTTCACCATTCACAAAGATAAGTAAATTAAGGGCTGACTTAATTTTAAGTTTCCCTATGGGTAATTCTAAGTCATC
This sequence comes from Lyroderma lyra, assembly GCA_004026885.1. Classification (NCBI taxonomy): domain Eukaryota; kingdom Metazoa; phylum Chordata; class Mammalia; order Chiroptera; family Megadermatidae; genus Lyroderma; species Lyroderma lyra. Next base: position 8,253 of record PVJL010011110.1, read on the forward strand.
ATTTAAAGCATTTTTTTAAATTAGAAAATGACATTTTGAAGTAAAACAAAATGGGAAAAGTTAAATAAAATATTTCTCTTTCATCTACCTAAGAGCGAGTGCCCTAAGATTGAAGGGACGAAGGAAAAAAATCTGTGATTCATGCCCGGTTTGGGGCCAAAAAAGCAGGCAGAGCGCAAGCCCTGTATGGGCGCCAGTCCTCTTCCAAATGAATGGAAGTTATTTCATGGCAAGCTCTCACGTTCACATTGCCTCACTATCCACTATAAACAGAGGTGCTAGAGATGTAGCCACAGTTGTCTTCTGGTACTTTATGCAGAAAATCTTTTTTTCTGCCATTCTCTTAGAACAATAAAATTGAGTTTTATAAGGTATCTTTTAGAAACACACATTTAAGGCTTCCTTAACGTGCTTGTTACACTGAAATATTTCAGGATTTGTGAGAGACCTATTTTCATCAATTCTACTACATGAAATATAAATATTCAAAGCTATGCATTTTATAACATAACATGGATACCTGAAATACATCTATTAATAGCTTATATTCTTCAATTGTTGTCATCTGCTCTTTAAAAGTTAATTCAGCATTTCAGAAGAAAACATTCATTTTTATGCATGACCTAAATGTTCATTGAAGCTGTTTATGATTTCCTCCCACTGATTTCTGAGTACACGAGTATTATTAACTGGCATTATTCTTCTTATAGGGAAGACATATTTTAGGATTTAATAATGTCATCAACAGTGGCTATGCTAAATATTATAAATAAATCACTTCAATGCTGCAGAAATGATCATAGGATTCTTGAAAATATGTCCCCTTATGCAACAGTGAAATCCCATCATCATGTCTACAGACTGAAAGACATGAGCATAACACTTTTTAAACCACACTTTTATCAGAAAGGTTTCTTAAAAGAGTCATATCTAATTCACCACGTAATTCTCTTCCGTCTCTGGCAGCCTCCGCTTCCCCTGTGGTTTTTGTGTTATCACTTCTCTTGCACTGTCTCATACATGCCTCTTTGTGCTTTTTTAGTCACCTTTGAGATGTCTTTCCCTCTTGGCTATGGTCGGAGTGTTAGTGTCACCACGAGCTCATGTGTTGTAAGGTAATTCCCGAAGTGAGGGCATTTGGAGGTGGGAACTTGAGGAGGTGATTCTCTCACCAGGTGGAGTCCCGGTGGATAGGATTAGGCCTCTTGGGAAACAGGCCCTGGACAGCTCCCTAAAGTGCCCCTCGCGTAAGGATCCAAGAGGAAATCGACAGTCAGCAACCCAGACGCCTCCAGAGCCCGACCCTCATGGTCTGAGGCTTCCAGGCTCCAGAAATGTGAGCAATAAATCCGTGCTGTTTACAAGCCACCCAGTGTGTGGCAGTGGACTCCAGTAGCCTGAACAGACTAACATGACACTCTGTTTATGATTCAGTGCTATTCTTTCCAGAGTTCTGCCTTATGCTTTATTCTCTAGTCACCACCTGGCAATTACCCCCATGCTGAAGAATTACACTGTTAACTCTAGCTCAGTGGTTCCCAACCAGGGATGACTTCTGCCCTTCCTACAGGGGACATTTTGCGATGTCCGGGGATATATGGCGATGTTTACAGACCTATCTGGTTGTCATAAATAGAACGGGGAGCTTCTGGCATCTAGCGGGCCAGGAACACTGCTAAACACCCTGTAATGTACAGGACAGCCCCTCCCTACAAGAATTATCTGGCTACAAATGTCAATGTGGCAAGATTGCTACAGTTTGAGATGTTACAAGTGTTTAACTCTAATGTCTGAGCATGAGTTCAATATATTACACCCCACCTGGAGACCCTAGAGATTTCTAAATTTTAAAGTGCCCAACCCTAAACTCATAGAGAAACCACATGGTTTTGTAAAATTTTAGCACCAAATGTATGAGTATTATACCTACATGTTGTCTTATACCCTGATGCTATACACACAGATAAGTAATAAGCCCTCTCAATAATAACTTCCTAATTGCAATTTCCCATCATCCTCTCTACCCAATTCATTTTATTATTTTAAAGGAATATTATTAATGTCTCTTCCTAAAATATTTCTAAAGCCTCACTTCCAGTCTCCCAGTCTTTGGTTTCACCACTTAAAGTCCATAACTGTAAGATGCTATCTTGTGTATGCAGTATGTGCAATAAATGTTATGATATTTTTGTTTACCATACAGGTTCACTTACAATGTCATAGCTGCTTACCTACATGACTTCAGTTCCTATCACTCCCTAGGACACATTTCTTGCTCCAGCAATACTAAACTACTTGAGAATGTACAGTAATTCATCAAACTGTTCTATATTGGCCAATAGTCTTCTCTCAGCCTTGTTTGGTCCTCCCAGTAAAAGCCATGCATGCTTAAAGATTTAGACAAAATACTGCCTCTTCAATAATTTCTCACTGAATGGAGTCTGGATAAATTTTTCTACGTTTTTTTTTTTTTTTTTTTTTACCTATTCTCAATGCATATCTTTATTTTTGGTTATTCTATTATTTGCACAGTTCTGAATTCCTACTCTCATTTATTTTATCTTTGACTTTGACTATGTATCAGAAAAACAATTTTCAACCACTCTCAAATTATATACCTTAGAAGGATACTGAAAAAGATCTACAGACACTATATTCCAAAATTCCAAGTAAACAATGTTGCTGTTCTCTCATGAAGTGCTTATCCCTGGACCAATCAATTTCAGTCACAGGATGGATTTTGTATGTGAAGCCATTAGCTCCTTGGAAAATATATCAATGGAATTGAGAAAGTGAAGTGAAAGAGTGTTCTTGGAAGAAGAATTGCTAAATATCTACTTTAATGGTATCTTTAGGCTGAAGATAACTATAAATTTTTTTAAATTTTTTTTATTTTTTTGTCTTTTTGGAGGTAGTTCCCTGCGTGGGAACTGAACCCAGGCCATGGGGTTGAGAGTGCCAAAGCCTAACCACTACACCACCAGGGAACCCCCGAAGACACTTTAAGTTTTAATATTAAAATTCTTAAATCTTTCCTCTTAAAGTAGTACTTCATTAATGAAAAAGAAAATGTAGAATAAAAGAAAAAAACAACATTTGTGCTGTCTTCA
>PVJL010011110.1:11462-44843 GCA_004026885.1 Lyroderma lyra
AAAAAAAAAAAAAAAAAAAAAGCAGGAAAAAAAAAGAATTCCAACAGATTATAGAAATATTCGGGCTTGCATTGACATCATATCCATTTCATCCAATACATCTGTTAGAGCTTCTCTTTACGGGAGTTGAGTACAACAGAAAAGATGAATGAGGAAACTTCAATTTAGCATATATGATACTGAGAATTTTTCTGCTGGGATTCTGATTTTACAAATAATCAATCTGCAATAGGCTGATATAATACACTGGTTAGCAGAACCCATCTTCTTAATAATCTGAACCAGATCTTCTCTCCAATCTCAAATAACCAGGCAATCCACTTACTAGACATGTAAATTTAAGACTATTCTTTTAATGCTATCCTCTCCCTGCATTCAAATAGAATATTGTTCTGAAATTCCCTAGTTTAGAAAATTTTAAGTGCTCACTGGCTTATTTTAGTTTGTTCTATGTCTTATCCATTACTCTTCTTCCTAAGGAGAGAAACAATGGGTCATTCAATGATACCTGTTCCTACTCCAAACATTTTTGGTATTAGTATTCTCGCACTAATTAAATACAATTAAGGTACAGAGTTGATAAAGAAACCTTTAGAATTACTATCGCTAGCAACACAGGGTCCAAAAGAATAATAATCCCTCGATTTTTTCTGAAATGTTTATAGGTATAAAAGTTATGTCTACGAAATGTAACCCATAAAAATAAGAGTATGGTATGTGTCTTTAAGTGTGTCTTTCGATTGTTTTAACCCATTTAACAGTCAATGTTATAAATAATTTGTTCGTTAAATTATAATTATTCTATTTTAATGGGTATACACAATATGAATTCTAGAACCTATATTTCAACAACCTAATTAAGGGGAAGAATCTTTAAAAAGCCACATTACATATATTTTAAAACTATAAAGAGAAGTCATGACAAAAATAAAAGTAATCCTGATATCTTGTACAACATTTATGGTTTTTGTTTTTTGCTTTTTTTTTTTTTTTTTGATTTTTTTTTTTTGCACTGCACAGAAGATAGGTTTGGCATATTTGAAGACGCAGAAACATCACAGTGAATATCCATCAGGTAAAGCAATTTTTTCTCCTATTAGGAGGTCTATGAAAGACATGAAAAGACAGGAAAAATAATTTTAGGTTGAAGAAAAAATGTACATGATGATACCATCTGTTTTGAAAGGAAGCCACAGAGATAAGAGTGAAAATCCATTTGATGGTGATACCCTGCAAGAAACTGGAATAATGAGATTTTATTTCTTAAAGACGGAATTCAGAGATGCTTAAGAAAATTGGAAAATGCCAAGCAGACTGGCAGCAAACAAGACAGACAGACTGTCTATGCTAAAAACAGATCTTACAGCGATAGACTGAGCTTTTCAACTAAATTTGCTTAAGATATGATTCTTAGAAGCCATAAATTATTCTATATTACTCATTAGAGAGAGTATATCTATTTTGAATCAATAACTATTATAGACAATGTTCTTTGTAGTTAAATAAAAATGAGCTTTCTTTTTTTCAGCAAGCGATAGTTAATTGTAGTTTGTTTATATCACATTGTCTTAGAGTCTGACTCCATTTATGATGTCTGACGGCTGGCGGCCTTCAAGCCCTGCGCCCTCCGCCAGCCCCTCCCTTCCCACATCTAGGCAAACAGGAGAGCCTGGGCACTAACTTCTCTGGCACGGGTGGGAAATTGAACTACGCAAGCTCCTGCCCACATGGGAACCCTCAGGTCAGCCCGACCCCCTAACTCTAGTAAAAGCCAAAGCCAGGGGCCCCTCCCTGCTGTCTTCGACCATTTCCAGATGGGCTGAGGAGCTGCCCTCACTCTCCCCAGGAACCCTTGTATGTGAGTAGGAGTTCTCTCCACGCCTCTCTGATGCCTGTGCGACATCATCAGTTCTGACATCTGAACCTAATTTTGTGTGGTGGCGTTTTATCCCCCCTTTGTGGGGTGACTATAACACACTTCAATACATGAATACATGTGCAAGGTGATTCATATGAAATGTGTATGGTAGAAGTTATAGGTGATAGAAAATATCCTAATGTAAGCTAGCTCATATATGTTTACCTAATAAAACACTTTAGCTTAGTCTTAATGAACAATTAAGTTGGTGACTCCCTAGATAAGATAATGAAAGCCATTATTTTCCTAGTTTTATTTTCAATATTTGTATATAGGTGTTAAAACAGCAATGAAAATTTAATGTATAAATGATGTTGTTAGCTAGGGAAGTCTTTAGTCACAATGATTTGTAGAAGATAAATTATGAATGCTTCCTGAAAACAGAAAATATGCATATTAGTAAGAGCATTTAGGAAAGAGAAAAATATAATCATTAATTTTGAACCTTGATTATTCTGTTTAATCTTAACCTTGACAAATATTTTCAGATACAAGGTCAAGAAATTGTGATACAAAAGTAAAATCACTATTTTTGTTCTTTACTGGCTTAATTCATATGTTTTGTCTATATATCTAGATATAAACTTGCAGCTGATTGGAATAGGAATTATATATTAATTCATATTTTATTCACCATAAGATTAAAATTCAATTTAAATCAATACCATGGGAGTTTTAATTATTTATGCAAACATAGACAAACATACATACACACACATATATATAAAACACTGATACATACATATATGTATATATAACCATTATTCACCATTATTATACATAATACAAATATTATATATAATACAACATAGAATCATATATATTTATATAGCATATTGAATTTAAAATGGTCAAGGATACACACACACACACACACACACACACACACAAATAATACGACGTAATGCATTGCTTGATTATTCTTATTTTCAGCTAAATGTATTTTAATAAAAAGTATTTAAAAGGATTAATAATACTGTAGAATGCCTTCTGAAATACATGAACTCTTAATATGTTTTATCCCGGTTAGCAAAAATCAAAAATTATGAAAACCAAGTCTCCATAGCGGCAGCAACGAATCAAACCTATTACTGAGACTTTAAGCCACTCCAGCTGCATGTGAAGGAGGTGTGAAAAAAGGAAAGTTCAATCATCTAAAAAAAAATGCCTTTCCGCACTTTGTGGGATGGTGGTGATTGTGGAGCACACACAGTAGTATTTGCTCAGTGGGTGATTTCTGCACTAGCAGTCTGATGTCGGTCTAAATTCTACTCCAAAATTAACACTCAAGATGTGTTTCATTGAATCTGAGCCAACATTTTTTTCTGAAGTGTATTCTCTAACTAAGATCCCTTAAGTCTCTGATTGTCTTAAGATTTTACCTTCTTTCAATGTGTGTCTTGAGAACATCTCTTTTACAAAAGAGATGCCATCTTAAAACACATCTGCTCAGGTGATTGTTTCTTCAGCCCATGACCTCACTGGGGAAATTGTAGATATTCTTTTATGTGAGGTAGAATAGTAAAGGAGAGTTGAAAACCTCTCTAGAATTTTAAGTTTCTTACTGATATCCTGGAAGACACTCAATTTATGGAACATAACTTTTAGTCTGAACTTGGAGTACTAAAAATTGATAATAAATTGTGATAAACATTAATTATTAAAGTAGCTGAACTTCCTTTCAGTGGGAATATAAATAATTATTTAATTGCTATTTTGCACTGGTTTTTAGGGTTCTGTCATTCAAAGCAAATGATAAGGTAATAACATACATTGATACATTTTTCAAATGAACTCTGATGGAAAATCATAGTTTTTAATACACTAACAAAGTTATTAGTAATAGCTAATCTGCAAGTACCTGGTGAAATTAAATAAACAGTCACAAGCAGAGACCTTTGTTCTTAAATCTGTGTGACAGAGCTTAGCTTCAGGCAGGCAATGGCAGATATCCAGGCTTATGAGGAACATTTTCCTAATGTGCAAATACTTCACAAAAGAATGAAATCATAGAGCAAGCAAAAATAGGCTGTAAATACATAAGTGACAACTCAGATTACAGTAAGTGCTAAATAAAATTTCAATACTGTAAACCCAATATTTGTTATATAACATTATATTAATCACAGTGTTATTCTCTGCAGCCAAAACATGGAAAGAAGCTAAGTGTCCATCAACAGGTGAATGAAGATGCTATATAGATATAATGTAGGTATAGATAGATATACACATATATGATATTTGAATATTTGTGTGTATGTGTCTCTCTCTCTCTCTCTCTCTCTCTCTCACACACACCCACACACACACACACACACACACGCTGTCCGGAAAGTATCCAGCTATGCACTATGAAAAATAGAGGGATTTTTTTTCTCGACAGCCTTCATATATATATATACATGTATATGTATCTGAGTATATGCACACAACTGAATGTCTTTCAGCTGGGAGAAAGAAAGAACTCCTACCATTTGCAACAACATGGATGGTCCTGGAGGGCATTATGCAAAGTGAGATAAAGATAAATGCTATAAGATATCATCTATACATGCAATCAAAACCAGCTGAACTCATAAAAATGTGAGTAGAATAGTGGATACCAGGGACTGAGGGTTAGGGAATAAGGGACCTACTTAAGGCTACAAGGTTACAACTAGTAAGTAGAAAAATAAGTTTGGGAGATCTAATAGTGATTATAGTCAACAATATTGATTTACAAACTTTAAAGTAGCTAAGAGACTAAATGGATCTCAATTCTCACCGCACACAGAAAAAATAATTAAGTGACATGGTAGAAGTGTTAGCTAATGCTACAATGGAAATCATAGTGCAATTTATAAATATATCAAATCAATGTGTGGCACACCTTAAGGGTACACAATGTTATAGGTCAATTATGTCTCAATTAAACAATTCTATTAATAGAGGTTATTTTGTTTTATACTGCTTGTCTGGTCCACTGACCTCTAATCTCAGTAATATTTTATTTAAGGGAGCAATAAAATTTACTTATTAAATGTAGTGGCAACACACTAATAATTTTTTGAATATATAGATGAAAAAATTATGTGATAAAGAAAAATCTGGATAGAATGAGAACTATGAATTTTGGCATTAAGAGAATGTAAGATTTTAGTCTATCATCTGCTTGCAAAGTGATATATTAACTACAATTCTGCTGAGCTACTAAATGCATTAGTAGGTATCTACCTACCTGAGAAGACAATGTAGGTATGACATCTGATGCAAAACAGGTACAAGGTAAGTCGTGTAAGAATGTACAAGACAAGCCTAAGACCGAAGCACATATTTAGATGACTTACACATTCTGATTTCACAACCTATTACAAAGTTACACTAATCACAAATGTGTGGCACTGGCATAAAAACAGACATATATCAATGGTATAAAATGGAGACTCCAGAAACTAACCTACATATTTATGGTCAATGGTTTCCCAACAAGTGTCAGTAGCAGTCAATGGGGAAAGAATATAAAATAGTCTTTTCCAAAAATGTTGCTCTGACAACTGACAGAAAAAATATCATAAATAAATACAAGAAAAATAATGAGAAAAAAGGTAGTAAAGTTGGACAGTCATCTCACTCCACATACAACCATCAATTCAAAATGATTCAATGGTCTAAATATATGAGCACTAAACTCATCAGCAAAAGAAAACACAAGTGTAATTCTTTGCCGCCTTGATTACTAAACACTTTTAATACATTCAAAATAATGAAAGATGAAGTAGACTTCATCAAAAATCTCCTTCAAAGAACACCATCAAGAAAATGGAAAGACAGTTTATAGCATGCATTCATATATTTGGAAATCAGATACCTGGTAAGAGGAAGCATCTAGTATCCTAAATATGTATTTTTTAATGTGAAAACTAAACAACAAGAAGACAAATAGATTTAAAAATTGATAGAGAGTTTGAATAGAAATTTTTACAAAGAAAATTTTCAAATGAACAATAAACACTTGATAAGACACTCAGGATGATTAGTCATTGAGAAAATGTAATTTAAACCACCTCACATGCACTAGAATGGTTACATTAAAAAAACATATAGATGATAAATATTGGCAAGAATGTGGAAAAACAGAAACTTTCTAGTACTGCTAATGGAAATATACAATTGAGCAACTGCTCTGGGAAATAATTCCTCAACATGTTAAACATTCAGTTTCTCTATAACCCAGAAATCCCATTCCTAGAGAACTGAAAACCTGAATCCATGTGCTGCATGGAAGTGCATGTTTTACACAAGAAACATGTGCATATGTTCATAAAAGAAAAATGAATATTAGTCAAAAAAGTTTAAACAATCCAAGAGCTTATCAATAATATAATTGAATGGATCAAGAAAATGTGGTCTATCCACGCAATGAAATATTCATCCATTAAAAAGAAAAAAGTACGCGTAGATACATCAACATGGATAAGTCTCAAAAACATGCAAAGTGAAAGAAGTCACAAAATGACACATTCTATTCTCAGTCTACTTACATGAAATGTCCAGAAAACTCAGATAAATAGACAGAAATTTGAATATTGGTGATGAGGGATAGGGGAAGGAGGGGATGGTAAGTGACTACTAATGTGCCAATGGGTGTAGTAATTTCTTTTGGAATGATAAAGATGTCCTGGAATTTGACAGCAGTGATGGTTAAACAACCTGTAATTTTAACATAAATCGCTAAATTGTACATTTTAAGTAGATAAATGCAATGAAATATAAATTACATCTGGGTTTTTAAAAGATTTCATCTTATTCTCTACTCTCCAGTACAAGATGTTCTTTTTCCAAAGCAAGACCAAAAATAATAAAAGTAGGAAAAAGTATAAACAAGAGCACTTAGAAGAAAAAAATAATAATAATTAGGACCAGACTCAGATGTACATTAATGATGGAATTAAGAGCGAATTTATAAAAACAATAAATGTTGAAAGCTCTGATGGAAAAGATAGATAACATATAATGAGATGATAAATGTTAACAAAGAGATGCAAATTTGAGAAAGAATTGAATGGAAATTGTCCAAATAACAACAAAAAGAAAACTTAAAGATGAAGAATGTCCCTTCAGAGAAGTCACTCAGAAAACTCCCCGGCCTGATGTTGGTTTGAATAACTGGGGGGAGGGGGTACACCATGAAACAGCTGCCCATTCCCTTGCAACCTCTGGCTCCCACAGGACAGTATCTCTGCGATCCACTCCATCTGGTCAGATTAGGAAAGGAAATCTGAGGAGCACAGTCAAGCCAATCTGACGGACGGTACAGTCATGACCATCCATTCCATGTCATTTGGCAGTCAGACACAGCTCTTTGAAGAGTATATAATCTCCAAATATAGGCAATAATAAAGTAGGACTTCCACTTACAAGATACAACTATCTGGCACGCAATCAAAAACACACTAAGCCTTTCCCCAGAAACGGATAGAGAGTCTTCAGATGATATTCCCAGTTTTCCATTGGTATTCATGCCCCTGGCTGTCCAAGCAAACCATTAGTCACAGGCCATGAATCACTATAAAATTGTGTTTCTGACCATCTCTCTTTCCAGGTCAAAAAAAAAAAATAGTAAGAAATATGGTAACTCCACATTGGAAATTTGCCTAGTTAATTAATTAACACCCTAATTGAGAATTTTCTCATTTGGGGATTTAGAATAGCATAAAGCAAGTGATTTATTTAGTTATTCATTCATTCATTCATTCATTCACTTATTGGGTAGTTCCCTGGCTGGGAATCGAACCCAGGCCGCGGCGTTGAGAATGCTGAAGCCTAGCCACTACACCACCAGGGAACCCCCTAATTTTTAAAATTTATTTTTTAATTTTTTTATTGTTAAATTTATTGATGTGCAAGTGTTTTATAAGCATTTAAGATAAAAAAAGAATAACCATTCAAAGTGTTGTAGGTCAGTCAGCAATAAACCTGAAGTGAGTTGTAAGGGGTATCGCCCCGGCTACGACTCATTCGTTAAGGGATGTGAACTCCTGCACGGCCTTACAGGACGGCGGTGAAGGGCAATCCTTCTGGTGACAGAGCTTGAGCCGTGCTCTTCAGGTTTGGGATTTGATTTCACTCTACTGACGAGCTAAGTTCTGTTCCCGTTTCACGGATGCCAGCAGAAGCCATGGGATTCCCGGGAGAGACACAGATGTCTTTATTACGCACAACACAGAAACACAAGTGTCAGCATATTTGCACTGGTTTTCGTTGCCCCCAAGTCCCACAGGGGCCACACAATCAACCCAGATGGGAGCTGCACAAGCAGTGGGTTTGCATCACAGCTGGGAAGCACGGAGTTTGGGGAATCGCCATTTTCACGGCAATCTGTTCGTAAGTCTGCTTTTTGTCCACGGGATGGGGGAGAAGTTGCCTCCTCTCTGAACCTGAACAAACAGATACGTCTGGGGTTTGCAGTCATACCCGGCAAGATGTGTAAGACTACGAGTACTACGTCTCTGAACACTATAGTGTGCGAGTCATTTTCATTTATGTGTGTATTTATTTATTCTTTTTTTCTCCTTTTAAACTTGCTTTATTTTTTTAATGACACGTGTCATCAATATTTTTTTTTTGTCTGTCTCTCCAGCTAGAATAGAAGGTCTAAGAAAGCAGGTTCTATTTTATTCACTGTCATATTCCTAAAATTGTGCCTTGCTATATTTGTTTTTTAAATATTTGTGGTTGAACTGAAATATTTATCAGTTTTCTAAAATCTGAATGCATTTTTAGATACCAGAGACACAGCAGTTAACAAGATGGAGAAGGCCCCTAAGCTAACCCTTAAAATTTTTATCAGTAACAGGAAGACTAAAATAGTGTCTACCTTAGACGATAATTGAGAGGATTTAATAAATAATAAAATAAAATATTTAGTAAAACTCCTGTCACTTATGTGCTCAATTATTTATTAAACTGTAGTGATCCTCTTAATGACAGTCCAGCATTGTACACACTGTTTAGAGTTGGAAAATTTTTACTGAAATATTACATTTTTAAAATATAAAATGTTTAAATGTACTGACTTGTATAGGACATAATATTATACAAGCTTAGGTATTTCACTTTTCCCTAGAATATTATAAAATTAAATTTAAGAAAACTAACGCAGCATGTCCTACCCTGTCTCCTTTCCCCCTTCTCCAGATTCAACTACATCATTTTTGTTCCTGTTTTCAAATAAAATGGAGAGTTTTTGTTTTTGGTTTTGTTTTGTATTTTGACATAACTGTCATGTTGGAAGTAATGTTTTGCAATTTTCAAGAACTTAGATTCAAAAGCATTTCCTTTAAGACATTTAGCAATCTTCACCCTTCCATCCTTATGGTCTATCTGTGATACGAGAGAGTGTGAAATGTCACCTGAATTTGTCATAATAAAATTACTTCACCAAAAACAAATTAAAAAATTCTAATTGGAAATCTTGATCCTTCATTTTCTTGAAGTCACCTCCATTTCTCTCTCCTTGTGTTTCAAATTGTATATTTCAAATACAAAATATACAGTCTTTAAGTATTTGTGGATTGTAAAAATTGGCAATGGCTGAGTAGATCTCAACATTGGCAAAGGCCAGTTTGAGATAATGTTAAAGAAAAATCATTTTATCGCTTCTCGGCCTTTTGGCTAAGATCAAGTGTAGAAAAGTCATTTTAAATGAAAGACATAGTTTCTTTTTTTTCTATTAATAGCGAGTTCTCTTTAATCACTATTATTATATCTTTTATTATTACAGCCAGCAAACAAGATTGCTGAGAAAATTGATTCAGTGTTCACAGAATAAAAAAGAATTCTAAGAACAATTTTTCATAGATAGGGTTTGATTTCTTAAGAAAAAAAGACAATGCATAATATTTCATCCTACTAGTTCTGAGAGCTTTTTGTATTGCCTTCAAAATATCTTTTTGCAAAATGTCAAATTATAGCTAAACATATCAAATTGTTTATATTCAGCCTATAGAAAAATGGGAAAATTAGTGTGATTCAAATCAGACAATAGTAATAATTGAAAAGCTGTAACTGATTATACAAGTTCTGGGCAAACTATATTAACTCTTATGGAAATACCTTTCATACTGTTTATAAATTTTATTATATCTGATATCTTACTTATTCCTAATATCTTTTGCTTATCTCTAATATCTTTTCTTTATATATAAATATATTTGAGACAATAATATATCTATCCTTAAACAGTGATACAAACATATTTTTTTAGCGAGATTATCTGTCATTTGTATTTTCTTTGAAACTTGTGTATACTTTGCTTTGTATTATATTCAGAAACTAGGAATCAAATATCAGAGAAATAATAAGCTGGATGATTGTGGTCATAGGTGTATAGTTGTAGAACATATTGTATTTAGCATATACCTTTGTGTTAAAGTTAGAAATACCAGTTTTGTTTAATGAGCACATAGCCTTAATAATAGATGTTATTAGCCAGATAAATTAGTGAATTTAGTTTGAAAATTTCTTAAAGTTGAAATCAGACACAAGATAAAACATGGTTTAAATTTTGGACACACACCAAAAGAGTGTCTAAGTATATTGTGGGAAAAATCTGACAGTTATTCTAAAAAATCTAGAGAGAAAAGATTAAAAAGTAATGCAGTGTTTGAGGAACAACGGCTCAGTAACTGAACATGAGAGAGAAAGCCCTTATGTTGTGTTTCATCAAAGAATTCTTCCACAAACTCTTCTCCAAAGGCCCTTGGAAATATTTGTGAAAGCTCCCCTATATGTTTATGTTTCATCAATATTCAGAAAATGAGAATTAAAGACACCAATATGTAGGCTATTAAAAAGAAAGCCAACTTGAATTTTTGATAGAGTACCTCGGAAGATTTTTCAATTTTAGAAAAATCAGCGCCTACATTCTAAATGAGGAGACTAGAGTATATGTATAGAGTGAGTCCATCTCATGAAATTTTGGCCCCAGATAATGAGTAAATTAGTAACAACACTGAATACAGAATAGCAGAGGCTTTTTTTGCCATGGAGACTCCAATAATGATGCTGGTTCTTTTATTTACTAGATATGGGTACACTGAAAGATTATTACAACTCCTTAATCCTCAAGTTCTCTCCTTTTCCTCTTCCTCCTTCTCCTCATCGATTTTTTCTGACATTTGCGATCATGCATAATCATAGATGTAACAAAGGATCAAATGAAAATTAAGAGATAATGTATTTGAATGCACATCATCATCTAAATAGCACTGAATAAATTAGAAAATGTTTTCATAATATACACATATACATATAGACATATATATGTAAATATTTGGAAGTGTAGTAATTATTTATGTAAATAAAGTATTTTTGTTGTTGTTATAATTATTTATTACTATGGTATTAATGGTTGTTGTAGAAATAGACCATAAGTTATTATTAACACTCTGATGTGATTAGTTGAGTAGCATACGTAGTTTTGGAACTAGCAGTGGTTGTATTTGTTTATGTTCTTGTTAGGAAAGTCACTTGGGACAGAAATGATGGCCATACCTTGTCTGATTTACTTTTAAACAATTATTCACATTGTAAGAGTTAATACTTCACACTCTGTCTATATAAAAAAATTACATTGTTCAACAGACAAGTAAATAATAAAGAACTCAGTGTATTGATACTCAAAACGCAAGAATCACAAAAGTTAGTATAATACTCAGTATTCATTAATATTATATATGATATATCATCATGATGCATTCTTAAACACTTCTTATAATTTATAAAATTAAAGTATAATTATTGAATATATTTATTTACTTCTTCATGCTTGTCATGTCGTCTAGACATAGTAACTATCCAATTAAAATGTTTTAATGACATAATTATGATAAAATAGTGCTTACCATGTAATAATTTCTTTTCTGAAACAATAGATTTTTTCAGTTTTAAATCTGGGACATCTGAGTAAATGACTTTACTTCTAAAGACATCTTTTCAAGATCATTTCTATTGAGATACCTGATATATGGAAATTGTCTCACTACCACAAAAGAGTCAACTGACGAGAACTCTTGCATAATAAACAGTTGGTTACTACTCATAAACATTGTATTTTTAAAAATCTGTGAATTTCTGATCAAGAAGTTTTAATTTTCTAAGAAAAATAAGCCTCACTCAATGAGATGTATTTATTTTATCTTAGAAGAAATTTCTTGAACTTGATTGTCAGACAGTTTTCTCATTTTGTTTCATTCATATACAAGTTAATCAGTTTTACTGGTTTTTCTTTTAACTGTCAATGGGACACATTTTTGGTTCTATTTCCCACCCATTTGCTAATGAAAAAAGTTATAGATTCTGTTACTAATATATTCAGTTATCATTATTTTGATGTTGATGGTTTGACACTTTTTATCTTCTTTACTAACTTAAGGAACAGAAAATTAAGAAAACAACAAAATAATGCAGTAACTGCATGGTGTGTATAAATTTACTGTATGTTGTGTGTGTGAGAGAGACAGAGAGAGAGCATTCGATTAATCTTTATATCAGGATTCCTAATAAATAATCACTTTAACAACCATTTAATTCCATAGTTAAAGAAGTTTACTTGTAGGCAGTATGGAGTGTAGGGTGGTGAGGTGGTTTCACTAAGTATTCGGAGACGCTGACTCCATCTTGTGTCGCTTCTGTCCCTAGCGTCTCACATTTGCACACCTATTCCATTTTGGTGACTCAGGTTCAAGTAGCTGCCATCACATCTGCAGTCCTTTCAGTAAGAGAGAAGAGACAAAGAGCCCTCAACTCCTCTTCTTAAGGACAGCTCTAAAGTTAGTAAACGAGGGAATGGGCAACAGTTAACTGTTTCTGCCACATGTGCTTTCATTAATCTGTAGGTTTATGAGCTATTTATGGAATATAGATTTTCTAAAATTTGAACATAATTGAGTATATTTGATGATTTACCAAAAGAAAATTTAATATAAAAATTAATTTTAAGATTTTATTAGAATAGTATGTGTTTGACTATATATCATTTTTAATTTATAAAATTGTTACCGGAGGGCTTTTTAAAGACAGAGTCTATCTAGACTCAGAAATAACTTTTTACAAGATGTTCTGGGAACTTTCAAAGAACTAAAATCATCAAGAGCTGAGTTAAATTAGTGAAAGCTCAGCTACTAGGTATTGAATAGTTGATTAAAATAACAAGCTAACATGAAAGTAACAGTGAAGTTTTAAATCACTTAACTGTAATAGTATAAACCAGAAGAAAAGTGCCAGCTCCACCAGTGTTCAGGAGGAGTGCCAAGTCAAGGTCAGATTTGTCATCGCAGATGGAGATGGGACGGGGCAAGGAAGTAATCTCACTGCCAAGGAGTCCCGGATTAAAGGCTCCTGCCCTTTCCTGGACTTGGTGGTCAGAAGAAGAGAGAAAAGAAAGGCTGGAAGTAAAATGTACTGAGTCAGAGTGAGAAAACTGTCTTCCAAATTCTTCATTTCCTCCCGGTAAGAAAGCCTTAGCGGAGGCACATGGAGAGGCACTCGCCAAGGGTCTCGGGTGCACAGGCCTCTGGATAAAGGCATCTAAGCTTAGAATGGAGATACACCTTATTGTGACGTGTATCATGCACTCCTGTGTATATGCACACCCATGTTTTTGGCCCAAACTTTAAAAAAACAAAATCTTTTAATTCTTTAATTCAAATTTTTGTTGGTTTATATGTAGGTATTGTTTTTAGTATTATATTATAAAGAAATTTTAGCATTTACTTTTAACACAACTCATATATGAAATATAAAACTGAAAGCCACAAAGAAACAAAACCTCATGGATAGATGCAATAGTTAATGGTGACCAAAGGAGAATGACTCTGGGTGGGGGACACATAATGAACACACAGAAGGTGTATTGTAGAATTGTACACCTAGAACCTATGAGTATGTAATTTTTACTAACCAATGTTACCTCAATAAATTTAACAATTAAATAAAAGACGATTCTTATATTCAGGGTCTCATTTTGCATAGATATTGTTATTGATTTCCAGAGTTAACCTTTTAACTCATAAGCATAAAAAAAAGAACTAAAAACATTTATATAGATATGGAATTAGTACTACCCATGCATAATGCACATCCTATTTTGCCTCACAAATTTGGGCAGAAAAGTGCACATTATACACAGCAAAATATGGTACAAGAGCAGATGGATAAATTTTGCCTCCACTGTAGTACTTTTTGTTACATTAGGCATATCTGGATATAACCAGGTACGTGTAATCACACGGTATCTCCGTATGACTCTTGACCCTGCACCCACAGATGCTTACATTTCTCATCCAGGGCACATTTGGTTCAAACAGCGTGCTGTTATTGAATTCTTAACAGAGAAAAGAGTTCCTCCAATTTTGTTGACATTTTTGAAAAACAAGGTGAGGAATTCTTAAAAAAGATCATCACAGGTGATGAAACTTGGGTCCATCCTTATGACCCCAAGAACAAAAGACGGTTCATGGAATATTGCCATAAGGGTTCACTTCAGCTGGAAAAATTCAAAACCCAGGCCTTTGCTGGGAAGCTGAACACTCTCCATTTCGATGTGCACTGGGTGAAAAAAAATGTAAGCATCTGTGTGTGCAAGGTCAAGGATGATGGAGGGGAGAGACCATATGATGACACAGGACCAGTTAATCCAGATAGGTCTCATGTTAACAAAAAAATATTACAGTGGAGGCAAAATTTATCAGCCGGCCTCATAGGTAGAGCATGGCCATTCAGAAGGCTTTCAGTCCTTGACTGCTGTGCATTTGCTGTACACCAAGTCTGGGGTGGGCAGGGTGGTTTTCCTAGTGCTCAAATCTTATGGTCTTCATGTGCACTAACTTGTGTTTTAATCTATTTAGGCTGCCATAACAAAGTTCCCCACACTGGGAAGCTTAATGAAGTAAAATTTATTTCTCACAGATCAGGAGGCTGAGAAATCCAAGACCTAGGTACCATCAAGGCACATTCCATTCTGTGGAGTATTCTTTTGGCCTGTGGGGGACCACCCTCTGCTGGGTGCTCACATGACCTTTTTGTGTGCACTGAGAGAGTGAGAGAGCTCTCTGGTGTCTCTCCTTACAAGGACACTAATCCTATGAGATCAGGGTCCTCCCTGTGACCTCATTTAACCTTAATTCTTCCATTACAGCCCTACCTCAAAGTACAGTCAGTCACACTGAGGGCTGGGGCTTTAATATATTAATGGGGAGGGCACTAACATTCAAAATGACTTCTTCTAAATTTAATTCATTAGTCTCTCCACAAAGCTGGTTGTGAGCAATAAAACATGTAATTTAAAATGACATGATATTATATAAACATTTTCAGGTTTTTAATAAAACAGTAGATGATCCATTAGTTTTTTCCACGTATTGTAAAATAACTAACAATAACTATAATAATTACTAAATAACTTCATTTATCTTTAAATGCTAATGGAAAATAAAAATGATTTTATTGGAGTAGTTATTCATTTAAAGGTTAAGGAAAACTAAGGAAACAATAATGAAATTCTGGAGAACTGGAAAAATTGTGAACCAAAGCTGTAAAATGCATTTGTGAGTGTACATATATTTATGTATAAATATGTATATGCAACTAAATATAGATAAAAAAGTTGTAACTGTATATATAACTATATATATTTTAATATATTCCATGGTATTTTAAGCTTAAAATTGTTGTACATTTGGTTTCTTTTTCCCTATGCATGACTTGATTATTTTTACATTTATATGCAAACATTTCTATAATCAGGTGGGGGAAATATTGTTAAGACACATCTTTTCATCATTATTAATTATCAGGATATTTAACTCTAATTTATACTACTTTTTAAAGTCATGAAATGGTATAATTCTAATAAGAACATCTATACTGATTTTATTACAATTATTTTGTACTAGTGTTCATATTCTTCTATAATTTATTGTACTTCCTTCTGAAATATGCTACAACTGGTAATGGTTTGAGTGTTTTTAGTTATAAGGTAAAATTTATGTTGATCACACTTGTTTCTTGTAATTGTATTCTATTCAACTTATTTCATATTATAACCGCTATATGCAATATTAGTTCCTGCCTAAAATTTTTGTATAAAATAAAATTTTATATTCAGGAGAGAATGTCTAGCTTCATTTAATACTGTTACTGTTCCCTACTCTAGTTCTAATGTTTCCCATTGATAATGCATGTGTAGAATATTATACAAAAACCAACTTTTTAAATTTTATTTCCTTCTGTAGCATTGGGGTTTTGTAGCAATATAGTATTAAAAAATCATCCACTCTGAAGCAAATGTACTAATTTAAAATTATGCAAGTATTGATATGTTTGACTATTTTAAAAGCAGAAGCTAAATTTAGATTATGTAGGATTGCTCATGCTAAAATTCATTTTCGATTATTTTTAATTCCACAAATACATGACTACAATTTAATTTAACTTTCTAATAATTGCCACTTAAAACTGGTTTGTACAAATCTACTTTATTTTTTAGTTACAGGAAGAACAAAATTAAGCTGATTAATAGATAAAAACTAGCCAAATTGCCAGCTTAAGCAAAAAAGACTAAGTCATTAGAATTCAGTTCTCTCGTCTGAAAAAAATTGACATTAAGCTTTTTATATCCCCCAGAATGAGAAAATATTTTTAAAAAGTAGCAAATCAATGAAATTTCAGCAACATGAAAAATTTTAATCAGGAATGAAATTATACTGAATACTAAAATCAAAGATGATAAATTGATACATGAACTAAAACAAATGAATACTTTAAATCACATTTTATATAGTGTTTATATACTACTTAACATAATTCTATGTATTAAATTAAATAGCATGTACATTTTCTAGTGGACATTGTTTTCCATTGTCCAATTGGCCCCAAACCTCTTTCTTGAAAATTCCCTTTCCCCACAGCCACTGATGAAATGGTGATTCTACATCATTCTCATCATATGCCTTTTGAATTTAGGAGTTCTTTGTTTGCTTTTGGTGTGCTTTGAACTAAGTAATTAATAATTTCATGTATTCTTTAAAGGCACACTAGAAGAGACTTCACAATAGAGGAATCTTTATTCCAAATGCAAACAAGAGAAAAAGTGACCCCCCAAAAAAATTAAAGAGAGAGAAAGAAACTTGGAAATAGCATTAACTTGTGTGAAAGGTTTCTACATAATACCTAGGTGCTTAATAGGTAGAAAATTAGCTATACGTTAGTAATATTTTCCCCCTAGGTGTTAATGATTCCATGGATGAAAATTCAGAAGTGAAAATTCTATGGAATAACTGAAGGTGTGTCATTGTCATAAAGTCAGAAAGATTAATTCTTACAGAGCGCATTGAAGCAACTATAGGAAGCTATGTCCTCAAACCACACCTCTCCTGTAATAGGCTTTAAACCAGCTTTTAACCAGAACAAGTTTGACTCAAATTCATGGTAATGAGAAAGTTCATTTTTACTCTTCTTGACTAGCACTTGAAATTCTTGGCATGCACTCATCATTTCAGGAATTCTTAAAGTAACTGAATATGAAAAGCCATTTCCCCACTCTATGCTTGGCCAGTGGGTTCTCTTCAGAGCTTCATATTCTGACTCAGAGGTCATTTCCTATTACAGAATGGGCAAATTACAGCTTCTCTCCTGTTATTCAAGGTCTTTTGTTCTTCATTCAAAAATATAAAATTTTGTCTGTTAGTGTTTTATTATAATGTACACGCAATTTACTTTTTACGAAGTGCATAATGGTGAATACGATATAATCTGGTAGATGTGATCTATTGCTCTCAAACTAGGCAATCTGTACCCTCCACGTTCTTGATTTTGTGCCAGAGGCTGTGTGAAGCTAAAAGATGAATGTTGCTTATGCTCCTCGAATGTTAGTTTCATCAGTGTAAGTAATGTCAACATTATTTTTGCATTCAAGTGCAAGCACATTATTCAGCAGAAACAATAAAATAACAAAACTAATTAAGGTAAAAGGTGACAATTTACAGATAATACTGACCCTTCAGTAGAGTTATCTGAGACTTCAACCCACGCCTTTAGCATCGCACACTGAGTTATTAACTAACATTGTATTCTTGGCTACATGAATTCGTCACTTTTGGCAAAGTCATCCAGGAGAATCTCAAGGTAATACCATAAAGGGTTGTCAGGACTTGATAAAACAGAGGCAGTTCAATAGTTTAGAGGAGAAAGAGCAAATCAGAGCCCACACATTAATGACCTATAAACTCGTATGTATTAGACACTGTCTGGCCAAAACGTTATTTTAAATTTTTTAATTAAGAAAAAAACATATTTGTCATTCAAAATTTTAAACCTAGGAAAACAATAACACAGTTACTTTATAGATGTCCTGCGAGCTCACATGAGACCACGCCCACAGTCTCTGAAGAGAACCATCAGATAACCCGTTGGTGAAGCACGCCCCCTATTGGCTACTAGAGACTAGGCGCTATCTCGTCTCCAGGGCAGTGGGGCTCCCTTGGCGCCATGTATTTGGTGTGTCAGCATGTGATCGATTGTGTGTCCTTTGGTTTAGATTAAAGAGCCTTGAGAAGGAGCTACTGCACAATCATTCGGGGAACCATACCACACCATACACCCACCATACCAAGACCATACACTATACAAATACAAGCACAGCTACTGCTACAGATTGGATCAAAATGGCCGTTTGGCTGTGGTAAATGGGTAGAAATTATCAGGGGGATTTTCCCACACACATCACGTATAGGAGAGAAGCCCCACTTGTAATAAAGTCCAAGCCATCTGCAAGCAGCTAATACATGTATAAAAAAGAGTTAAGAAGAGGGTGCAAATATTTCATTACTAGCAATGTGTCAAAGAGGAGGAGGCAAATATGTTAACTATAGAAGCTTTCTGAGATGATTAAAAATGAGGCATGATTAAAATGAGACAAATTAGAAATGTCAAAAAAGTCAGGATTAAAAAATGCATGTGATATGTGTGTTTGTGTGTGTGTGTGTGTGTGTGTGTACATGTACACACACAAAAAATGCTGTCTGGAAAGTATCCAGCCATGTAATACAAAAAATAGAGGCATTTATGGCTGGAATTTTTCTGGACAGCACACACACACACACACACACACACACACACACTACATAATGTGTTTGTACTGGGGCTGCCAAAAAATGTATACACATTTTAAGACATGTTATCTATGTGTTACTTTTTGAAGTTGAATTGAATTACAGTAGCAATATGTAGTATGACGTTTGCTCAAAAAATGACCTTAATCAAATGAATGCTAGTGTCACCCTGTGACAGGCAGGACTGTCAAAGAAAATGGCAGAGCACGGTTGTTGTTTGAGGAGCACAAGACCATTTGCCAGGGCAATGGATAGGATGAAGAGGTGTTGTTGATTTCCCCCACATTCTCCTGACAACACCCCCGACTTCTGCATATGGGGGACCTTAAAGGATGTGGTGTACCACAGAAAACAGGCTACACCGGTGATGCTTTGGGAAGAAATTGAAAGGGAATGTGCAGGATACAAGTGGACACTTTGGTCAATGTTGCTCAAGCAGTAGTTTACTGTAATCAGACATGTCTGGATGCTGATGGTGACCACTCTGAGCACGTCTCATATAACCATCTTTTGTTATGGTTATATATTGAGTATTACAATTTTAGTATAGTTTTTTCCTTTCTTAAAATGTGTATACATTTTTGGTACCCTCTGTGTGTGTGCCTCTCCCCCCACCCACACACACACACATATTCTATTCTGACACCAGAAAAACCTGAGACAAATTTCAGATGGATAAACTTTCAGTTTATTCCTGAGACAGTGAGGTTGGATCAGTGAAGCTATAAGAGTAACATTTATTAGTAATAGGAAAACCTCTTCTTATGCTCCATAAAACAATTTTAGTAGCTTTCAAAAATTTGCTGTAGGCAAATGAGCTTGAAGCAACCCTGTGACAGTATAACTTTTGCTCTTCTGCAGTGAGTCACAACAGTTCCTTGACTGCATTAAAGAAAGCAAGAATTAGAGGGGAAAATCTTGAAATGATTTAAAAAGCATAGTTTCAGTGCACATTGCCTTTCTTTTATCTTCTTCTTTGTTTATTAGGTTTCTGCTGGTAGGGAGATATCATTGAATGCTAATGTGTCAGTGTTTGCCTATTAAAGTTACTGCTTTCATGTCCCAAGCAACCCACTAGTTCATTAATCAGAGTATTCAGAAAATTTATATTACAGTTGGGACCCTTGGGTATAAAAGTATATGTGAATAGACAGGTTGGGGCTATGATTCCTTATGTCTTTTTACTTTTAATACTGTAGCTGCTCTTGGTTCCTGTTCACTGTAAAATTAACATGTTTCTCCCAAACAGAACGTAACTTCAATAATACAATTTCCTTGTTCAGTGAAGTATTTCTAAAATAAGTGAGAATATGATGGTTGTCTCAGAAAGAGTGTGATTAAGAAATGAGTGATTCTGGAGATAGAACAGGTTTAAGGTTAATTATTTATGTACTCAATATTCACACCCCTGTTATTGTCAGTTCATTTGATCTGAGACTCTTATTGTTAAATATGTAAAATTTAAAAAATAAAAAAACACATTTTTTTAAGGAGAGGATCTGAACATAACTGTACGAGTCAGTTTGGAGGAAAAATAATGTAGACTATATAATCCAAAACCAAATAGAAACACTCTGCAGTTTTTACTTTCACCTGACTCCTGTTATCACACAACACAGGTTCAGATCATCAGAAAACCCACCATGTTTTCTTTGAAATAGTGGAACTCTAGTATTGGGCCTACCTAATAATTGTAAAATAAGAGGGCATTTCTCAAGCTTTGTTTTATCACCATGCAATGCTTTCTACAAAGAAAAACATGTGCTCAAACCACAATCAATCAATCAATTAATCAATAAAATAAAAGCAACAAAACCAAAACCTCCTAGCTCAAATTAGGAGAGATCATCTACTGGCCTATATTGCTACATTTCCATAAAGCACTTGGCATATTTAAGAATGACATGTAACAATTGAGACTATAGTTAAATTTATACATTGCATAAATGTTCAACATTATAACTTTTATTTAATGGGAAATGAATAAAGGTAAATCATTCATAGATTTAAGAATACAAAGGCATGTACAGAACTGTCCTTGAGGTACTATTTTCATTATTATGTTAAAGCATATAGGAGGTTGGACTATTAATTTCACAAACTTATCCTAGAAAAAGTGCTCCATTCCTCAATGCTAAATATCATTACAGTCACCTTCAAAGTCCTCCCCTTGGGAAGCTGTGCACTGACCCCAGTGCCTAGTCCACCCTTCAAAACAATTTTGGAATTTTTTTACTGGAATGGCCATCAGAACTGTCATTGTCCCCCAAATCTGACAATTAAGTTTGCAAACTTGCCAAATAACACAGTGCTGTACAAATAACTCAGTTGCCAAGGGTATGACTCCTTACTGAGTTGTGTGTACAGGGCTGCCAATGTAAGTGCACAGTGGCAGGGTCACAAACTTAATTGTCAGATTTTTGGGATGATGACAGCTCTGAAGGCCATTCCAGAAAAAGAGTTCCAACTTGCTTTGAAGGGTGGACTAGGCACTGGCATGGATACACAGCTTCCCAAGGGGAGGACTTCGAAGGTGACCGTAGTGATATTCAGCAGTGAGGGATGGAGCACTTTTTCTAGGATGAGTTCATGAACTTAATTGTCTGACCTCGTATTTGTGTGTATGTGTATTTGTGTGTGTATATACAAGACAGAAATTCATAATATAGGAAATGTAAGATTACATATATAAAGGTACTAGTATTGAATTTTTGTTTTCACATCTCTTTCTGACAAAAATAGTCTGAGACTATGCTGTAGATAGAGTAAAAAAACAAAAAATGGAAAATATTTGTATGACGAATAGAGGTGAAGAAGGTTCTTTTGAAACCTCATAGATTGAAAACATCTATAACAAATGGCTATTTTTATCAGGTATTTCCTGATATTTATTTTAACTCTTTCAAAATATGTGTGTATTATTTCTTAAACTATTTTTTTCAGCTTATTAAAAGTTCCTATGAACATTTAAAGTATTTCTCTACGGAGTAGCTTAATTGATTTCAATCGTGTTATATACTCTTCCCATCCATTATATAAAACGTTGAGACTACCCTTAAGAAAACGCTAAACTTCACTTATTTTCTCTATTTTATTTTTAAATACTATCTTACATGATATATTTGTGTTAGGGATATACTTGTTTCAGCATTGTTTGAAGAAATTTGGCCACATATGTAAAATTTTATAGTTCATATTAGCTCATTGCATTACCTTAACTCCTTATTATGACCTCTTGGAAGATCTTATTATTTGGGGGGATGGGGAGATATGACATTTTAAAAGAAAACCAAAAGGGGAAGAAAAAACTAGAAAAACCCACATTTCTTTTCTATCTCCACCACAACTGTAAAAGGACAACTAAGCAATGGATAAATACTGGCAATGTCGCTGGATATACGTGCTCATTGCCAATAATTTATTTTCCTGCAGAGAATGTCATTGCCTTTCAGAGTGTAGATCATTTGACATTCTCTTCTAATAGCCTATTGGATAAAGTAACTTTAAAAGAATCCATCCTCTTTAAGCTGTCACAAGTTCTTTTATTCACTTTTTGATGACTATTCTCCTACCATAATATTGATCCTCATAAAGCGTATAATTTGGTGTTTTTTAAAACTTTTGAAGTTTTGAAATGATCCCATCCCGGAATATTTCCATCTTCCCATGCTCAACAGCAGACACATCCCATACCTCTTTTCCACCTTCTGCTGCAAACTACTAAACTACTTTTTTTCCTCTATGTCAAGCTCCGTATTCCGGACATTTAATCTGAATGAAAGCACGCAAGCTGTGGCCTTTCGCATCTGATTTCTCTCACTTAGCACAGGTTTTCTTGGAATCTGACTTCTTTTGTACCTGATTTCTTTCACTTAGCACACTTCTTCTTTGCATTCACAACTTGGCTGTTGGGCCCAAGAGGCCTTGCGTTTGGCCTTTCTCGGTTTTTGGCATGCCTCCCTCAGTCAGCTTAATCATTTTCTAGCTTTAGATTTAAAGTGAGAAATTCGAGCTCTTCCTTTCCCTTGAACACAGAGGCCACTGTAGCGTTAGTTATTAATTGGCCAGATTTCTATGTTGCTGTGCCTTTGGGAATGGGGAGGCCCCAAAAGAGGGGTAGAAATAGCAGAGGAATGACTGGCCTGGGGGCAGTCAGAACATATATTTATCAATTAAGTTTACCATCTTATATGGGCACAGTTTAGGTGCCTAACAACATTCATCATTACAAATATAATAATAATAATGAAAAAGTTGGAAATGCTGCGAGAATCACCAAAATGTGACGGAGAGACATGAAAGTGAACCAATGCTGTTGGGACAATGGTGCTGACAGACTCTCTCAATACAAGGTTGCCAAAAACCTTCAATTTGTAAAAAACAAAACAAAGAAAAAGCCAAAAAACAAAAACCCCATCTGCTAAGCACAGAAAGTGAAACACAATGAAACGCGGTATGCCTGTGTAGTTAGAGTAATGACCTGCTGAAACGACTCTGGCCAGTTTTACTCCTAGATTACCCTCAGGGAGAAACAATCTCAACACACGTCTCTAAACTGAGCACCAACTCTTGGACTCAGAATGAAGTAAAAGGAAAAAGTTTCCTTTGTGTTCTTAAGTCAGATTGATTTAGTGAAATGAATGACTCTGAATGAACATAGCCCCGATCCGGTAAATAGAAAAGAAAACTTTAATGACTGTCTAACCTCAGTAATAGGAACAAGTAGGGAATATTTTTTAAGGTTTCCAAAATAAAACTTTTATTTTTATGAACTCATGGTCAAACAGGAAGATAATAACCAATATTTAAATGCTTTCCTTGACAGTTCCTATAAAGAGATATACATTTTACTGATATTTTTATCACTTATCCTCTTCTCCTTTTGAACACATTTTCAAAGCCTATCTCTCCATACATTTTAAGTTGATTTAAAATATATGTGATATAATTACATAATTCAACAAATACTTATTCCAAAATATACTTTTATCATTATAAGTCCCCCTGTGTGAACCAGCATACCTTCCTCATTCCTCAGTAGTAAACCTATCCCATAACTGTGTTTATCATACACTTAATTTTATTCATCACATTATCACTTACATTTATGCCTCTAAACAATATATATTATTTAGCTCTGCATGTTTTTGAAACCAAATCGTATTAAACTTACTCTCTTGCAACTTGTTTCTTATTCTCTTTATATTATGTTATTGAGACTTATCTATGCTGTTGAAAATAGTGCTTATTTTTCATTTATTTCCACAGCTTTAGCAATTTCAATTGCATGAATGGATTGAAATGTATTTATATAATCCATCATTTGGAGTCTTTCTGGTATTTAGATATTGGAAACATTATTAATAGAACCATTCTTTTATAGGCTTTCTAGTGAATACATGCAAGCATATTTAGGATATACATCAGATGAGAAATTGCTAGATCAAGGTATGTGAATTTTTAACTTTACTAGGCAATTCCAATTGCTTTTCCATATTAAAATATATATATAAATACATAAGTATAAATAAATATCTATCTTTGTGCATGCTAGATGAGAAATTTAGCATATTCTCATATTCTTTGTTCTCTTCTTGCCATATATTAGGTTGATAATAATTTAAATTTTTTTGTTGGGTTATGATGTCAATTTTTTCTATGATCTCAGCTATTTTTCATATAACGGTAAAATTTAAAAGTTATTTGATCAATTTACTTGAAATATCTCTTGCAATATCTCCTAAATGTAATATTTCTCTTCTTCTATAAATACTCTATATAAAATTTTTTAAAATATTTGTTCATATATGTCAGATTCTAAGACTTATATGCCTGAGAATATTTTCATATACTTTATATGTGAATGATAGTTCTATTAAAATTCTATTTTTTCTATATTTATAAAATTTACATTAAGTTCCTATTGTCACTGAAAAATATGACATTCTGATTTATATTTATTTTACATGGAAATAGTCTTTTTTCTTCTGGAAGATTTTATCATTTTATTTCTGTCATTGATATTTTAAAATTCTCCTATGAGTATTTACATGTAGAATGTTATTTAGCTTTCCTTTTTAGCGTTTTGAAGAGTTTTAACTTTGAGAGCTTATACATATTTTTTTCAAATTCTGAGACATGTAGGAAATACATAATCTATTCAAATATTTCCCAAATTCTTACTTTCTGTCAGTCTATAAATCTTAAAATTATATATTAAAATTTCTACATGATCATTTCTTTTTTATTTTATATTTTTTATTTATTTATCCTCTCTAGATATTTCTGGGAGAATTTTTCAATCTGAGATTTCAATTTTCTAATTTGTTTCTCCTGGGCAAACATTTTCTCACTACCCCATCTACCATGATACTTATATTTCAACTCTTTTATTTCCTACATATATTTTAGTTTGATATTTTTAAAATAGTTTTTCTGTGCATACTCCCATATTGTAGTTAGTACTACTTAGTACACTTATCTTTTTTATCGTATTTGCTATGTGAAGTTTTATTATTTGTTTTTCAAATGTGCCAAAACATTTGCTTCTTACTAAATCTGTGACTGATCCATCTTGTTGATTTCTTTTGAAATAAAGGTATTTCTTGGGTAGCTTATTGACTTAATTGTGAGCTCCTGTTTTTGCAGTAGAAATTGGATAAGGACCCAAGGATACGCTGTAGTCTGTATTAATTTTACGGACACAAGGAAAGGACTAGTTGAAAATAACTCATGGAGTAGTGAACCCAGGTATGAGAAGAGAATATTTATCCTTCTTCACTTCACCAAATAACTTCCTTGGAGGGAGATTTTCTCTCGATCTTCCAAAGAAAAATGACATTAGGAAGACGTACTTTTTAATCAGTCTTTCTCAAATTTCCAGTGAATATGGGAACCACATACAGTGAGCTTAAAATAATACTAATGACTGTGCCTTATTCAGATATTCTGATTTAATTGGTGTGGTATGTAGCTTGTGTACGGGATTTTAAAAACGTGCGGATGACTCCAACATGCATCCAAGGGTGAGAACCACTGTCTGTGATTCGGTTTCTGGACCTTTTGTGCAGAAAAGGCTGAGGTGGGAAATGGACTTCGGAATGCAAGCAGAGGAGCATGTATTGTTCTCAGCTTCTCAGATTCTGAATTGTCCTGATTTTAACCCTATGTCTCTTAAAGGCAGAAGATTAAGAAGATAGGTTCTGAGTGCCCCAAAACAGAATGAAGAAGAAAGAGCAAAATTAGAAGTGTTTTCCTGTAGAATTCTCTCACAGACGCTGCTAGTCTCAAGAGACTACCTCCCAAGCACAACATTTCAAATAAATCGTCTGTCTCCCCAGCTGTATCTCAGAATTTATCATTATTTCCATGATTTCTTCTTTGGTTGGGGTGATTCTGAAGCAGGTTTAAACTAGTTAGAATCTTGTTTAAAAAAGGCCATATCCTATTACGTACGCATTTAAGGGCTAAGGATAGGGTTTACATATTTTCTATCCACAGTATTTTTATAAAGTTACTTGCTAATAGCATCAATAAATTAATAACAGTTACATAAATAAATGTAACTGTTACGAAAGCTAGCATAATTGAATAAATTAAGAGATTCAATGTCACCTTTATACCATGTAATTTGAAGTATACTAGAAAAGACACCATATTATTTTACTAATAATCACATTATCCATATTAGTGTAGTTAAAATTAATACATTTAAGTATATTTTCAATAAATACCTTTAGTATATAGTCTCTCTACTATACACACTACATGCAGAAACCATATCATAAACAAACACACACTGCCTAAATTATTTCTAAAGAGATTAATTTCTTTGGCATAAACATTGTTATGTTTTTTTACTCAATTCCTCTACTCTTATTAGAATCAATATTTATGTATGTCCGTCATTTATTTGGTGGTCTTGGATAAGTTATGTCATCATGATGAAACTCATTTTCCTCACTTGAAATTGAAACTTGGACATGGTGATCTCTTTGTGACCTTTTCAGTTCAAAGTGCACAATTTTTATATGATCATATGAGATTGAAACATATGAAACTGCCAATATCCTCTCTCTTTTGACTTATTGAAATGGCAATTCTATAAGTTTCAACTTAATATATTTGGCATGCATTCTTATGAGTGTGGTCTGAGCCAGAACATTATAAATGTATTGAGTAGTTGGAAGTTGAAAAGTTTAAGTTTTTTTTTTTAATCAATTAGAGTCATTGAAAGTGAAAGAGTTGAAGGAATGAACATAAAAAATATATATCTGGACAGGCCATCAGTGGGAAATATTTCCGCTGTGAATTTTTATCTATGGCTATCTCACAACACATAGTTATTACCAAGCATTAAGGCTTGTGCAACTAAATCATTTTGTGATACTATTCAGGCTATCTCCCTGGTTTTAAGGTGGCCCGTATCCTTGACCAAATGGACCTGGATTGTTTAAATAGTTACTGAAAACAAAATTTAACTAAACTTACTCATCTTCATCATTTTCTACCTTGTGAACTGAGGGTTTTTCTTTTTCGCCAAAATAACCCATCAGAACATTAATCAGGTCATGTTCTACACCACACTCCCAATGTGAAAAATAGTTGACTAAACTTCTTCATGTGTCTCCTAGGAAAAATTCTAACTATGTTATTTGACTATTTTGACTATTAAATTTATAGAAAGTTTCAGAGGAACTCAGTAATTTCATGCTCATAGACGTGATTCAAAATAGTTTGACAATATGTTAATATGTTTATACACAGGGTTTTAACAGACTACCAAAAGGAGGTAAGCACACACCTGTTATTTACTATTAAGTGGCTATATGTTTTATTATAATGCCTGGAGGATTGGAGGTATTTAATTCACCTAAATATAACATACTTGCCTTTGTCAGGTAGAAAACACATGTAGAAAATGTGAATTTTAAGGGTAATCTTCAACTTCAGCATTTTAAAAGTGATTATAAGGCTTAATTAGCGGGTTTTAAATTAGTACATTTAATTATAGGTTTAGATATGGCTACCTCCTTATTTTAACTGACCCTACACTAGGAGTGATGTTATTATAATTAGTGATGCATATTTAAGAGAAGGCGATCTCTAACTCCAGAAGATATTTCTGTCTGAAGCAGAGTCCTTGTGTGAAGCCTTATGACATGTCCCTTTAATCACCCATGATGATTAGCTGTGCTACATTATGCTTTTACAGCTACTGCTTACAGAGATGGTCATCCCCAGAAAAGTAGATGTTTACATTCACTTCTACTTTTATCCATCAGTGGATTTTAACTAGTGTCAAGAGAATAAGTCTTGTAACACAGTAGGTTAAAGGAGTAATATATGTGAGGAAATGAGTGCTTTACAAAGGATGTAAATTGAAATGACCACCTACATAGTTAAAGATCTTGTGTGACAAAATTGATTTGAAAATTTCAGAGGATTATAGGCACTTCTCTTTTTTTATTGTTAAATTTATTGGGGTGATATTGATTAGTAAAAATTACATAGGTTCCACATGTACAACTCTACACTACATCTTCCATGTGCTGTATTATGTGTTCATCACCCAGAGTCAGTTCTCTTTGTATCACCATATATTTGTGTCCCTGTCCCTTCTCCTCGACCCCCTTCCCCCTTCCCCCAGGTAAGTACTAAACTATTGACTGTGTCCATGAGTTTTGTTTCTTTGTTGCTTTCAATTTCATGTTCCACATATGAGTGGAATCATGTAGTTCTTACACCATATACAAAAATAAACTCAAAATGGATTAAAGACTTAAATATAATAGCTGAAACTATAAAACTCCTAAAAGAAAATATAGGAAGTAATCTCTCAGACATTACCCTTAGCAATACTTTAAATGATCTATCTCCTTGGGCAAGGGAAACAAAAGAAAAAATAAACAAATGGGACTACATCAGGCACTTCTTTCTTTTTGGTTGGGACAAATGGTAACATTTATAATTTTAAAATATTATATGTAGTATTTATTATATAAGGGCTACTTTATCTATATGCATATATGTGAGAGAACACAGGTAGTATATTAAATATACATACATATACTGTTAATTTAGTTTATGTTACAGATTTCCCTAGCTATCAGAAAGTAAAATGTTCCTATAAAAACTTTTATAAGCTGAAATAAAGAAAGGGAGAAATATGCCCCACTTTGTGAAAGGTTTTGTTAAGCCACTTTGCTTTTACAATAGATCTACATTAGTATAGTAACTTTTTTTGGGTGGGGGGGTAGTAAGAACAGGTACTAATGTAGTTCTTCCTTAAAAACAAATTGATGTAACATGAACTTTCAGAAAGTGGGGATTCCTGTATAGGACAAATATGTATTATATGGGCTGTTCAGTTCTTGTTTCCGTTGGATAGATTCTAAGAAGTGGGATCGCTGGATCATATGGCAATCCTATTTTTAAATTCTTGAGGTAACTCCTTATTGATTTTTATCATGATTGTATCACTTTACATAACCACAAACAATGTGTAAATGTTCCCTTTTCTCCACATCCCCACCAGTATTTATCTCTTACCTTTTGGTAACACACATCCTAGCAGGTGTGAGGTTCTATTTCATTGTGGTTTGGATTAGCTTATCCCTGATGATTAGTGACACTGATCACCTTTCTATGTATCTGTTGGCTGTTTATATGTCTTCTTTGGAAAATGTCTATTCAAGTTCTTCACTCATTTTTCAGTTGAGTTATTTGTGTTTTTGTTATTGAGTTGTAGGAGTTCCTTTTTATTTTAGATATTAATTCCTTATTGTGTAGGTAGTTTGCAAATATTTTTTCCTGTCCCATGAATTGATATTTGTTAATAGTTGTCTTTGCTGTGCAGATGTTTTTAGTTTTATATAATCTCACTGTTCAGTTTTGCTTATGTTACTCTCATTTTTTATTTTAAATCCAAAAATTTAATTTCTAAAACTGATGTCAAGGAGCTTACTGACTGTGTTTTCTTCTGAGAATTTTATGAGTTCAGGCCTTACATTCAAGTTTTAAATCTATTTCAAGTTGATTTTTGTGTATGGTATAAGATGATGGTCCAGTTTCATTTTCCACTGTAGCTGATATCTAGGCAATCTTTTGGTTGGGATTCATTTGAACCCATTGCTCAGAATTAGTTTTTTTCTTTTTTGTAAGGGAATGTAAAGACTTCACACTGAATCATTGCATAAATAACAGTTACTTTGAAGACACTTTTCTTTTTCCCCAAACTTAATGTTAATAAGCTCAATGTTTAGATCAGTAATAAATAAATCCCTTGGTTTTAACCCATTGAAGTGGGTGTCTTTTTTTTTGTGGGGGTGGGGGTAGTTCCCTGGCTAGGAATCAAACCCAGTCCACAGCGTTGAGAGCATCAAAGCCTAGCCACAACACCACCAGGGAACTCGCTGAAGTGGGTGTCTTTTAGTTATATGTGATCATGTAATCCTATTTCAATGTGAGTACTCTGGAGAATTTTAATACTTTAGCAAATGTTTTCATTTCTCTAATAATGACGAAAGAATGTGAAGCCTTTAATAATTTTGATATGAACCCCATTTTCATGGTGAAAAACAAGATGGTTTTCTCAATTCTACCCCAGGGATGACTTCAAGAGCAATTTTGATGAAAGTTTTTCTAACTAGGCAGAGATCTATCTCTGGTACTGATTTTTCTTTTCTCAAATTTGTGAAGAAATAGTAGACATACTCCTTTGGCTTTCTTTTTTGTTTGTTTTTTGGGGTAGTTCCCTGGTTGGGAATCGAACCCAGGCTGCAACATTGAGAGAGCCGAAGCCTAGCCACTACACCACCAGGGAACTCCCTCCTTAGGCTTTCTTAACTCAATTATGAAACTTCTTATTCTTCTAGTATGCTTGGAAATCTTCATGAGAGACACTGTAGCCATTTCAAAATTTTTCTGCTCATTATGAGCCCCTGAAAATATTAAATCATCATGTTTGTTGAGCAAAGATGGATCTCCTCCCCCCAAATAAAGAAATTATCTCCTTTGGAAGATTTTATAGATGTTTGTGACTTTGATATGAAAACTTTCTCAAGTTAGATGTCATTTAGACTGGCCTATTTTAGTGAAAGCCCAGGTGAACAATCGAGACATACAAGCAACAGTTTACAATTCTTTTGGTTGATTTGTGGTTACGTGACCCCTCTAACTTTAAATGTTTAACAGTTCCTGCTTGTCACACTAAATAAATTTATAATCATTCTTCTATCTTCACACATTTTTATTTAACTCGGTGTCCTCTTTAGGACTGCCATATGGCGGCCAATGACAGCTACCAACTCTCTCGGTCACATGATTGCCTGGGCACTCCCTCCAAACTTCCCTAACTATTTCTCTTCTGCTGGGAATACTTTCTCCACTTGAATATATTATCCCAGTATCTTCTTCTGGCATGAAAGTACTCCAACTCACGTGTTGTAATTCTTAATCTACAATTAAAAAATAAAATCAATATGTACTAAATTGAATAGTAATAAACTTCTATAGACTCGGTTAAGAGGTAATTTTCTTCGAAAGTGACACATAAGAAAATTAATTAGGGCATGAAATTAGCCTTAAAATAGATCTAATATTTATTTTAGATCCATTGGACCTACATTAAGTTTCTGCTTATATCACTACAAAATGGCAGGAGACACTCTATAAATTATATAGCTGGTTGACTGCTGTTGTTGCTGCCAAAGACACAGATTTTTTGCGGATGATGAGTGATTTCACCAAACTTCATAAGAGAATCAACTTTTACCTTTGAGGATCAATGCTTTCACTCGAATATCATCACAGAAGCCAACCGGACTACAGACCAAGAGAGGAATATCTAGTTATCTAGGTGTTAGACTTTCATTACTATCATGCATAGATTTTGTACTTGAGATCTCAGGCTATGTGACCCGAAGTTGGCTATTTCTACAGCTGGGGCCAGCACTGAGAGCTATGTTGTGTGAGCCAAAGGACAATAGTTAAAAAGAAAAAAAATATATATATACACACACACACACACACACACACACACACACACATACAAATTAACTCAATTTTTTACATTTGATTTACATTTATTTTTCATGTATGTTTAAATGTATGTTGTATATGTATTTTTCAATGTATATTTTTATGTTAGAATTTTAGGATATATAAAAATTTTATGTGTAAATATGTGTGCATTTAGGGGCATGCAAAATTTTTACTGGTGGCACAAAATAATAGTGAAAAATTACAGAAATTTTTATTCTAAGTGACTGTTTTAACTCCAAAATTCTAGAAACTTGGAAGCCCACCTTGAGACCTCAGAAAGTTGACTTAAAATTGATTTGAGATTTTTTTTTTTTTTTTATTGGGGTGACGTCTGTTAGCAAGGATTACATAGGTTTCAGGCTTACAGTTCTACAGTGCATTGTCAACTTGATGTATAATAAGTTCACCACCTAATGTGACTTCTCTTTCCATCACCTTATATTTAGCTTCCCCCCCTCCTCTCCCACCCCCTCCCCTTTCTCCCCTCCCTAACCCACTCGTCCCCAAATAAACATTAAACTATTCATTGTGTCCATGGGTTATTTGTTTGTTCATCTCTTTTTCTTCTTTGCTTTCAGTTTTATATTCCGCATATGAGTGAAATCATACAGTTCTTTGTTTTTTCTGTCTGGCTTATCTCACTAAGCATGATGATCTCCAGGTTCATCCATTTTGTTGCAAATGGCAATATTTCATCTTTTCTTACAGCTGAGTAAT
Source organism: Lyroderma lyra (assembly GCA_004026885.1). Classification (NCBI taxonomy): domain Eukaryota; kingdom Metazoa; phylum Chordata; class Mammalia; order Chiroptera; family Megadermatidae; genus Lyroderma; species Lyroderma lyra. The sequence goes on from PVJL010011110.1 coordinate 44,292, forward strand.
ATTCCATTGTGTATATGTACCACAGCTTCTTTATCCAGTCATCTGTCGCACTTTGGTTGTTTCCATGTTTTGGCCACTGTGAACAGTGCTGCAATGAACATTGGGGTACATAGGTCTTTGTGGACATAGGTTTTCAAGTCTTTTGGCTAGATCCCCAGAAGGGGGATTGCTGGGTCAAATGGTAACTCCATTCCCAATTTTCTGAGGAACCTCCACACTGCCTTCCACAGTGGTTGTACCAGTTTGCACTCCCACCAGCAGTGTACCAGAGCTCCTTTTTCTCCACGTCCTCTCCAGCACTTGTTATTCCTTGTCTTGTTGATAACAGCCATTCTCACAGGTGTGAGGTGATGTCTCATTGTGGTTTTGATTTGCATTTCCCTGATAGCTAATGAGGATGAGCATTTTTTCATATGTCTGCTGGCCATTTGTATTTCTTCATGGGAGAAGTGTCTGTTTAGTTCTTCTGCCCACTTTTCAATTTGAGGTTTTGATGGAAATGTCAAACCATTATCCAAAGTGGCTAAGTTTATCTTCTCAACAGCAATGCAT
>PVJL010011111.1:0-44841 GCA_004026885.1 Lyroderma lyra
TGTCAAATAATTGAAGAAATTATGAAGTTTAATAAATAGGCTATGATAACTTAAATGTTGGGAAAGGGTTATATTCCATGTTTACCTTTAGTCTAGATGAATTTTAAATAACAATGAATTATAAGACTGTAAAATACTAGAGGAAAATAAACATGACATTTAAATAATCCCTTGGTACCTTTGTCTTTCCAAACCAAATAAGAAGTAACCAAGTTATAATCCCTTTCAACCTGATAGTGAAGATAAAACTGAAACATTTTTGTTTTATATTTTATTTAATTTTCACAGGCAATATAGCATCATGGTTACCATCCTGGATTTAGATCCCTACGCCATTCTTTTGAGTTGTGCCTAATGTTCCTCCATTGTAAGACAGAGATAATAATAGCATTACTTTCTAAGATTGCTATGAGAATTAAGCAAGTAAGTACATGTCAAAAACTTAGAACAGAGTTTGGTATGTAGTAACCACTCAATAAAGCCTAGTTTTGCTATTCTCCTTCATTTTTTCCTTCCCTCTTGTTCTATGATTTTAATGACAAATAAGTGAGGAAATACGAATACGTCCTCCATTGCATTTTTAATATTTTCTCCCATTTATTTACATCATTCTTTTCCCATGAAACTGAGAGAATTTCTTACTTTATCATCACACTTAATAATTTGCTTTCCTGAAGACTCTAATCTGCTTTATTCTGTTCCCTTTAATTTATTTAAAGCTTTTGGAAACCACATTTTTTATTTCTAAGTAAACTTTCTGAGTGGCAGATTTTTTTCATTTTTTGTTCACTGCAATCTTTTCTTTTACTCTCTTTAACCTATTTGCATTACACTTTTTCTTACTTGCAGTATCCACTTCAAATGTGGCATTCCCTTTGCTTCCTTGAATTAAGCCAACCTTTTCAAGTATTAAAATGTTTTTCTCTGAGGTAAATTTTTCCCTTCTGTTTGCCTATATTTATAGAGGGGACGGTGGGGGAGAGCCTATGATTGTCTTAGATGATTAATACAATGATTGCTCTTTCAGAGATTCAGGGATAGTTTATTTCAGAGAGTGAGCCTTTCCACAACTTTTAAACTATATGAAGCAGTAATAAGTCGATTTCAATTTTTAGTGTTCTTTATTGGGATTCTAAATCACCATGTGGAGCAAACAGGGAGAAAACAGATATTTCAACCGTTTGCCAAAGTATTGTTTTTCTGAGCTTAAAATTGAAGCATAAAGTTAGCTGGAGCTGTGTTCCCTTCCTCCAACGAACAGCTGCTGGGTTAGGAGGCAGCTATGGAGGTGCCGCATTTCTTACCACGACAGTCCTTAGCACAATCCCAAAATACTTTCAACATTTCTTCCAAAAAACTGTTCTGTGGCCTACCTTCCTCTCTGAAGTCGTTAGCCTCTGACTATGCGTCATTTTTCTTTCTAGCACCTATCATCATCTGACAGACTATACATTTCCAGGTTCAGTTGTTTATTACCTATCCTCCATCCACTCACATATACACATTAGCATTTCTGACACATAGTCATAGGTGCTCATTAATGAATAAATATTTCTCAAGTGGTCTTCTCTTCCACATAAAATTAACCCTAATCCATTAGTTCTTTCCTCAACATGATTTTCTGGTATATCTCCTAAAAAGAAAGTCAGTAAAATCCCTTGAATGGTTTTTAATAGTGACATTTTCTATCATTTCAATGGAAATTGATACAAGCTAGATGATAAAAATAGTTTTGAAATTGCCATATTGAATTATAAGTCCACTCTATAATTGGTTTGCTGTTCTTAAACTTCAACAGCTAATATCCCTAATGAAAATAAATGCAAAAATCTTTAACAAAATATTAACAAACCAAATTTATACATTAAATACATTAAATACAATACATTAAAAAGATCATACACCATGATCAAATGGGATTCATTTCTAATATACAAGGTTGGTTCAATATCTGCAAATCAATCAACATGGTATATCATATAAAATGAAAGACAAAAATTATATGATCATATCAATAGATGCAGAAAAAAAACATTTGATAAAATCCAACATCTATTTATGATAAAAACTCTCAGCAAAGTGGGAATAAGGGAAACATACCTCAACATAACAAATATATGACAAACCCACAGCTAATATCATATTCAATAGGGAAAAGCTAAAAAACATTCTTCTTAAAATCAGGAACAAGACAAAGATGTCTAGTTTAACCACTTTTATTTAGCATAGTACTAGAAGCCCTAGCAATTAGAGAAATAAATAAGTAAATAGAAGTTATCCAAATTGGAAAGAAAGAAGTAAAACTGTCATTGTTTGTAGATGGCATGATATTATATATAGGGAACCCCAAAATTCTACCAAAATAAAGCTATTAGAATAAATAAATAAACTTAGTAAAGTAACAGGACACAAAATTAATATGCACAAATTGGTTGCATTTTTCTTCATTTTTATTGTTAGACTTACTGGGGTGACATCTGTTAGCAAGGATTACATAGGTTTCAGGCATACAATTCTACAGTGCATTGTTATATAATACTTATACACCAATAATGAACTGTCAAAATGAGAAATTAAGAAAACAATCCATTTACAATTGCATGAAAAAATACCTAGGAATAAATTTAACCAAGTAAAAGAAGTAAAAGACCTGTGCTCAGAAAATTATAAGACATTAAAGAGAGAAATTAATAAAGATATGAGTAAATGAAAGTATATACCATGGTCATAGAAGAATTAATATAGTTAAAATGTCTACACTACCCAAAGAAATCTATAAATTCAATGCAAAATACCAATGGCATTTTTCACAGAATGGCTGTCATCAATAAATCAACAAACAACAAGTGTTGGCAAGGATGAAGAGAAGGGAACCCTTGTGCACTGTTGGTGGGCTTGCAAATTGGTGCAGCCACTGCGGAAAACAGTATAGAGGTTCCTCAAGAAATTAAAAATAGAACTACTTTATATTCTAGTAATTTCACTCCAGGGTATTTATCCAAAGAAATCCAAGACACTAATTCAAAAAGATATAGGAACCTTTATTTATTGCAGCACTACTTACAATAGCCAAGACAAATACAACCAAAATGTTCATCAACAGACAATTGGATAAAGAAGTGGTACATATGTATAAGGGCTGGCTGGAAAAAATCCAGCCATAAATGCCTCTATTTTTTGTACTACATGGCTGGATACTTCCGGGTAGCCCTCATACAATGGAATATTACTCTTCCATAAAAAAGCATGAGATCTTACCATTTGTGACAACATGGATGGACCTAGAAGGCATTATGTTAGTGAAGTAAGTCAGACTGACAAAGACAAATACCATATTATCTCACTTATATGTGGAATCTAAAGAATGATATAAATGAACAAACAAAACAGCAACAGACATAGATACACAGAAGAAACTGACGGTTACTAGATGCGAGAGGCATTGGGGTGCTGTGTGAGAAAGGTGAAGGGATTAAACAGTACAAATTGGTAGTCACCACTAACAAGACAAACAATAGCAAGTGTTGGAGAGGCTGTGGAGAAAAAGGAATCCTCATACCCTGCTGGCGGGAATGTAAGTTGGTATAGCCACTATGGAAAAAAGTAGGGAGGTTCTTCAAAAAATTAAGAATAGAGTTACCATATGACCCCATTTTTTTGGGTATCTACCCAAAAAAAATCTGAAAACTTTTATATGCAAAGATGTATGTATCCCAGTGTTCATTGCAACATTATTCATGGTGGCCAAGACATGGAAACAACTGAAATGTCCTTCCATACATGACTAGATAAAGAAGATGTGGTACTTATACAAAATGAAGTATTACTCAGCCATAAGAAAAGATGAAATACTACCACTTGCAGCAACATGGATGGATCTTGAGATTATCATGCTAAGCAAAATAAGTCAGACAGAAAAAGTCAAGAACCATATGATTTCACTCAAATATGGGATATAAAACTGAAAGCAACAAAGGAATAAGACAAACAAGAAATAAAAGCTCCTGGACACTGACAGTTCAGTGGTTACCAGAGAGTAAGGGGGAGGGGTGTGAAGGAGGAAAGAGCGAGGAGTCAAATATATAGTGATGGAACGAGAACTGAGTCTGGGTGGTGAGCACACAATGCAACACCTATACAATGTATACTTTTATATAACTGTACACTTGAAACCTACATAATTTCACTAATCAATGTCACCCTCAACAAATTTAATAATAAAATAAAATAAATTGGTAGTCACAAGGTAGTCAAAGGGATGTACAGTATGGGGAATCCAGTCAATAATGTAAAAATTATGTATGGTGTCAGGTGGGTACTAGATTTACTGGGGGGAAATATAGAAAAGAACAAGCAGAAGAACAGAAAGAGAAAAGAAAAGAACAAAGTGGAGCAGGAAGAAGAGGAAGAGGAAGAAAAGCAACAGTAAGAACAACTAAATGCATGGATATGCACCTTAGTATCTGGGAAAAGGAGAAAGAAAAACCCAGGTAAAGCAAAAGATGATCTTTCATAGTAAAGAATTAGTGCACAATAGCAGATGCTAAGGTAAATGGTATAAAATTGTAAGCAAATTATTTAAAGTTAAAGATTTGATCATCACAAAAAAACTGAAAATAGAACATGCAAATAGGTAAATGAGTAAAAACTGAAAAAGTACATGAGAGTTTATAATCAACAGCAATACACTCACATAATCCCACTCCCAGGAGTAAATACTTTTAACTTGTTCTTTGGGCAACACTTTGATCATACCGAATAACATGATGATTTTTCTATTTCTTAACTTAAATGCTCTATTCACAATGTATTGACCTAACATTATAAATGCAATGATTTTGTACATTAGGTCACCCCCACCTTCATCTCCCCTCCCATCTACTTAGAAGAAATTCAGAGATGGTCATATTTCAGAATCTCAAAGATGGGAGCAAAAGGATTGGAACACATTAGAGTTCATTGCAAGTTTATGTAAAATAAACATACCCTAGTCATAATCTATGCCATGAGCCAAGCAACATAGCTGTAAAGATACTGAAGGCTGAGTACTCATTTTACAAGAATTATGGTGTGAGTTGATGGACTGAGTACAAACATTTGACCCCCCACATTATGAGACCCCAGTAAAATATCAGTAGAGGAATTCATAATGGAATTAACCCATAAAGGAAAAAGGGCAGGAGAGAGCATCATCAGCATGTGAAAATTAAGAAGAAAATGTAATAAATATGAAAATGTATTTATATTTGAAACCAAAAAGTAAGTCACAACTCAAATATACAAGCTAAAGAATACAGAGTGTCATTTAAAGTCTGGGTTTTTTGTTGTTTGTTTGTTTGTTTTTTGGTATTCTTTATGACTTTCTTTTTTATTTATTGTTAAACTTATTGGTGACATTGGTTAGCAAAAATTTCATAGTTTCCAGGCACAGTTCTACAGTGCATCATTTATGTGTTGCATTATGTGTTCACCACCCCGTCAGTTCTCTTTCCATCACCATGTACTTGACTCCCCCTCCCTCCTCTCCTACCCCCTCCCCTCTTTCCCTCAGGTAACCTAGTTTTTGTTTCTTTGTTGTTTTCAGTTTTATATTCCACTTACGAATGAAGTCATATGGTTCATGATTTTTTCTGCTGGACTTATTTCGCTTAGGATGATGATCTCAAGGTTTGCATTTGATACTCTAGTCCTTGAACCATGTCCACCAGAAACAGAATGATGAGTATTACATCCCATATGCCTCAAAAAAAAAAAAAAGAAAGAAATTTAAAGAAAAAAAAAGACTTCATTCTTAAGAAATTAAACAAAATGCTCATGGACAGCTAAGCTGGCTACTGTAAAAATAAAACTCCCTTATTCTCGTATTTGGCTCACTCTGCTGAAAGCAAAACCTAACCAAAAATCATCAAATAAAAGAGAAAATAAAATGAGGCATAATTTTCAAATGACTTAAGCAATTCATACATTTCAATAAAAAGAAAATTCAATTGAACTTCACACTTAGAACGATTTTCTTTGAGTGTTGGAAAGTTGCTGATACAGATTTATACTTCAGTCTTTCTGAATTTTTTATCCTATTTGGTTTTGTAACTGCAGTGAACTGAATGTTTTGGTAGTCCCCAAATATTATCCCCAATCTGATAATATTTGGAGGCGAGACCTTTGTGAAGTGATTCAGTTGTAAGTGTGGAGCCCTCGTGAATGGGATTAGTCCTTCATAAAAGAGACCCCAGAGACTTCTCTTGTCCCTTCTAAACACAACAGTGAAATGACCATCTATGACCCAGGAAGCTGGTCCCAGCAGACACTAAATCTGCTGTCACTGTAATCTTGGACTTCCCGGCCTCTACAATTGTGAGACATGGATGTGTGTTGTTTATGCCACCCACACTATGGTATTTTTGTTATAGCATTCCAAATGAACTAAGATAGTAATGAATATTTTTTATACAATCAGAATTCTGAACTTGCTTTTTAATATTTTTTTACTTCTTTGGGGCAAATTATAGGGAAAGCATGGAAGAATTAACCTTGATAACATAAAGAAATAGCACAATATGAGGTAGATGTGTTGGGGCACTTTTTTCCCCTAATTTTCTAAAGTGGGAGATGACACTGTCTAAGCTAATGGAAAAAAGAAAAAAGAACATTAAAATTTATTTTCAAAAGGATAAAAAATTTAACAAAATTCAAAATAAAAGAGAGGAGTTAAGGGTAGCCATGTAAGGAGTTAATTCCTCATCCTTCAAATAGAAGAGCTAGGAGATATTTGGTGAATAAGTAAAAAATATTAACATATTCCTTTAGTTTATGGAGGTAGTCACAGAGAAATTGAATACAGAAATTATTAAGATAGTTTTCCTCTGGAGAATGGGCCTAGAGATAGGAAATAAAGTTCGTGTTGTGCTCTTCCTACTCCAATTTTTTTTACCATTTTCATATATCATATTATTTTATTCTACAAAAAAAAAATTTTTCAGCCAAAGCTAACAGCATATGGAAGAAGAGAATGTAACTGAGATCCAATCAAAGAAGTCTTGAGGGAGTACAATGGATCTGTGGTTTAATGCCAGCTGACTTATTAACTCTATGAACTAGAGGAAATAAATAATCTTTATTCAATGAGCCTCAGTAACTTTTATCAGAATGATTTTTATCTACCTCACAAAGATTTTGTGAGAATTAATGAGGACAATGAAGGTAAAATTACTTCATAATACATAAAGCAGTGTACAGATATTAGCTAAAATCAAAGCAGAGGATAGAAGAAGAATTAATAATCGATGCTATAAATATTCAGTTTTTTGAACTAAGGAACTTGATTTCATCAATATAATTTGAAGTGTATAGAACAATAAAGAAAGTTGAACACAATACAATTATACAATAGCATAAAGGTCTCTTGCAGAGCTGCTATGGAAAATCAAGGAAACATGGGACTTCAGAACATCCCCCTTATGTGAGTAGGGTCAGTGCATACCTATGTTCTCCTGTGAAGTCACCATGGGCTTCACTGAAAGTTTTCAACTCACCGCCATGAATCCATGTAGCCCTTAAGGGTTTAGAAGGCTCTGCTTTTTCACTAAGGCAACTACTGGGTCATGGGAATTATTAGATCCATTACTAAAAGGCTATCAGAAATCAATTTAATTAAAAATCAACATCAGTTCATTGGGAACCTACTTACATGCAAGGCTAGCTATATTAAGTGATAAATTATGCAAATCAAACCATAGTAAACAGTTCATGTTCTAGACGGTAATGATGAGAAATACTTGTATTTCTGGGCTCCAGACTTCCTGTTTGGCTCCTTTTTATCATTTTTATTGCTTTATTGATAGTCTCTTTCGGAGAGAATTTTTTCTCCCAGTTTTCTTTTGTTCATTGAGCATATATAAGAAAGTTGATTAATTTACCTAGTAAGTCACACAATGTCTGTGATTTCTCAGGGCTTGTTTCTGATAGTTTTTGTTGTGCATGACCCATACTTTTTTGTTTCTTTACATACCTACTATTTTTTTTGAAAATTTAACACCTTGAATATTGTATTGTGGAAACTCTGGAAATCTGGCTTTTCTGCCTTCCTCGAGGTATTTTTGTTGTTATTGTTGCTTGCTTTGAGTATAGTTGTTGGTTGGTTTGTTTAGTAACTTTTCTAAATTATTTTTATAAAGTATGTATTCTTTGTCATTGGCAATCTCTGAAGCGTGTTTCTTCAGCTTATGGTCAGCTAATATTTTTACCTTGACCACCTGGAGAGAAAGAAGGAAGGAAAGGCAGGAAGAAGGAAGGACGGAAGTAACGAACGAACGAACGAACGAATGAACGAACTCTCCTAGGCTTTGCAGACTGTCTCTGTGTTGGGACACTCCTTAAAGGAGTCAGGCTATTTTGAACTCTGCCTTAGTCTTCACTTTCTACCTGTGCTGAGCCTAGACATCAGCCAGAGATGAAAGCCAAAATCTTTTTAGGTATTTTCTGAGCAAGCACACTGCCCTGGGCCTGCATGTGACTTTCTAAATTCCTTGATATACATGAGTGACTTTCAAATTTCCAAATGTATTTCCCTAACTTTTTTCCCAGGCTTCCAACCTGTCTGTCATTTGAGTCAACTGTAATCTTTAGCCGCATATGGTAGAAGGTTGTTCATTTGCCTAAAATGCTTTCAAAAAATGCCCTCTGCATCGTTGCTGCTGAAGCCTGAAAATGTTCTGAATTATGTAAAGCAAAGCCAGGTGCCTTGCATCAGTTCTTCAGATAGCCCCCAAATAGGTCAAAACAAACAAAAATTTTTTGAGAATAAGGCCAGCTCTTCTTCTTCTGGAACCAGAGACCAAGTACTCACACTGTCTTCTGCCTCCAAGACCATTGCTAGAGTTGGGAGAGGGGCAAGAGCAGGTGACACTGGCCCAAAGCTTTCCTATCATTTTGGTGCTGCCTTTGTTTTTTTCATTAATTTAGTGTTTGCTTGCTTTCTGTAAACCTTTGACTGTTTTCCAGAGTTTTAACAAAATTGATTATGAATTTTTGCTCAATTTCTCATAGTTTCTGTGGAGAGACAAATCCTTGGAATTACCTACTGTGACATTTTTCCTTGATGTTACCAAACTCGTCAATTTAACTCAGCCACACAGGACCTGGCTCCTTTGTCACCCAGTTTTGGGAGATTTTTCAATAATGTGACATTTTAAGTAAGATCATCTGCTTTTGAATTTCAGCTTGGCCACTTACTAGGTGTATGACCTTTAGTAAGGCACTCCATGAACTCTGGTTTCAGCTTTGTAAATTAGGACTGACAGCAACAATAAGCATCTTCACCTTTGAAGGGAAAAGGTATTGTGTGGACAAAATGAAATAATGTATACACATTTGAAAATGTTTTTAAAATATATGATAAAAATTATATTTAAATGCAAATTTTCAAAAAGGTGCGTTTTACTTCCTATTTCCTCTTCCATTCAATTCTACACAAAAATTTTCCAAGTATTTGACCTCCATTTGATGACTTTTCTGTCAATATTTTCAAAGATTGTAACACTCTTGCCACTTATTTATCATATAAAAATATTTTAAATGGGAATCAATTTATGAGGAAGATAAGCTGAGGTGCCTCAGAAATTGTAAAACAGAGTAAGATAGTACATGTCAATATTACTTGCAAAAAATGTATCGAGTATTTCTCATAATATTTATTCTATTGAAAAACAATCAAAGTAAAGGTTTCTGCAATTTCAGAAAAGTCACCACTCAGATATTTAGGAATTTGCTTCCCCCACTCAATTTTAAGAATTTAGGGTTCTTATTATTAGAATCATACTTGAGAATTACCTGAGAAGGGTTTTCTTTTCTTTAATTCAGAATCCCCTTCTGAATATCAATTGAGAACCAAGAGCAAAACATATTTTTTAAAAGCTCTATAGAAAACTATGATAAGCAGTCAGGATTGAGAACCATTTGAATGTTTCTGTATTCTTTTTTTTTTTTTTTTTTTTTTTTTTTTTTTTTTTTTTTTTTTTTTTTTTTTTTTTTTTTTTTTTTTTTTTTTTTTTTTTTTTTTTTATTTATTTTTTTTTTTAATTCATTTTTATTGTTAGACTTATTGGGATGACATCTGTTAGCAAGGATTACATAGGTTTCTGTATTCTTATAGAAAGAGATTCAGAGTGATATGAACATACCCCACAGGCCTTATAGTACATCAATCTTACATATACATAAAAAACATCATCACACCTATTATTTTACTTGAGTTTGATACCAAATAAATGCCATATAGAGAAGTACATTTTTCCATTTTACCATTCAACTGAGATCATAGGCAACATGTGATTCATCAAAGGTACATCAGCTAGGAAATGAGAAAAATCACATGTCAGAGCTTAGGCTGATTTTTAAGCCCAGTTCTCTTTCCACAGTACTAGATAAGAGCTTTTATAATGAATTATCCTCCAGCTTTCTTTTTGCTATTCCCAACACCCCTGCTGTTGATACTCTTTGGAAACCCATGTCTTTAAAATTATTTCTATTTTAGGGCTATGGTCTAGTGAAAATTCCATGTTTTTTCTTATTCAGCACAAACATGAACACACCAAACACATTTTTACCAACAATTTCAATGGTTTTATCCCTTTGCTTGTCTAAGATTTTTGCCCTTAGTATCTTCCTTCTTAGATCAATACTAACTTTTCTTTTCTGGTTTTCTTTCTGGGTGTCTATAGTACACTAGAGAAAACTATACATTGTGCTAATTGCTGCATTTTCTCCATCCTCATCAAACACTTCTCTGTCTCTCGGGAATCCATTTCAGTGTTTATGCTTTACTCACTCCCCAATGCCTAATACTTAAAAACTTATCTCACTTTCTAGTGACTTCTCAGCTATCAGCAGATTTCTGTTTCAACGGTACCACTGAAAATACTCCTTCAAAGAGCCCCGAGTATCCAAATCCTGTGCTCATTTCTGGCCTTTTGATTTCTTTCTGGAATTAGATGCTAGACCTTTTTGTTTCTTGAAATTGTGTTTTTATTTATACCATTCTCAACTGCTTGTCTTATTTTCTTTTTAGTAAATTTCTTGAGCTTCTCATCTTCTTCCCGGCCATTGAAATCATATTTCCTGAGCAAATCCCTAAGGATTGTCCTTACCTTCTTCTTACTCTATAGGGTCTGCCTGGTAGATTGACCAGACATTTCACTTTAAACAGGACAGAAAACAACGGTACTGTCACGTTTCAACTGGTACTTACGGTCAACCTACTAACACTTTGAATTTAGCCCAGTGAGACTAAGCCGACCATACATACCATTTGAAATGAAACAGTACTGTCCCATTTAAAACTGTACATCTGATCAGCCTATTCCCTGGGGAAAATCACCTTCTCTTTGTACATCACACAACACACATATGCCAATAAAGCTGCATCTGTCACTGTAACTTTAAGAGCTGGAGGAGCTTTGACCAGTAAATATTTCTCATACTTATCCATTTGTCAGTTGTTTCCTCATTTCTTAGATTCAAAGGATATACTATCAAGAATTTCCTAATCTCTCCCAAAGTAGCAATGTATTCTCCTTGCTGCCTCGCTATATACTTTACCCACTTTGTTATAGCACCAATAATCTTATTTTTTTATTGTGTTTAAAAATAATTTTGGTCTACCCATATTTAGTTGATAGTTTGGCCAGGTATACATTTCTACATTTAAAATCATATTCCCTCAGTTTTGAAAGCATTATGCCATTGCTTTTGAGAAGTCTAATACCAATCTGATTCTTGTTACTTTAGATACCAGTGTCTTTTATAATCTTGTTTGTTTTATTCCCAGAGATTTCTTAATTAATAACTTTATTTTTTTTAATGGTGAAACAAAGAGATAGTTTTTTGAGGGGAAAGTACACTCCAGAGAGATAGGTGCGGGCTCAAGCAGGAAAGTGGCTCAGGAGCCTAATTAATAACTTTATATTTTAGAGCTTTTTTAGAGTTACAGAAAAATTGAACTGAGAGGAAGTAGAGAGTTCTCATATACTCCTTCACCCCTCCCCTTATGCACACAGTTCCTACTCTCATTAACATCTTGCATTAGTAAGATATAGTTCTTAGAAGTGGTGAGACAAGTTTGATATTTTATTATTATTATTGACTAAATCTCATAGTTTGCCTTAGGGTTCACTTTTTGTGTTGTATATTCTATGGGTTTCCACGTATGTATAATGACAGGTATCCACCATTACAGTATCATACAGAATCGCTTCACTGCCCTAAAAATCCTCTGTGTCCACCTAGTCATCCCTCTCTCCCCACAAGCCTGTGATAACCACTGATCTTTTTAATACCTCCATGGTTTAGCTTTTTCCAGAATGTCATATACTTGGAAATATATAGTTTGTAGTTTTCAGATTGGCTTCTGTCACTTAGTAATACACATCTAATTTTCTACTCTGTCTTTTCATGACATGATAGCTCATTTCTTTTGTCACTAAATAATACTCCACTGTGTGGATGTACCAGTGTTGTTTATCCAACCACCTACTGAAGACATCTTAGTTGCTTCTAAGGTGGGCAATTAAATAAAGCTGCTATGTGTAAGTTTTTATGTGGACTTAAGTTTTCATCTCATTTAGGTAAATATCAATGAGTGCAATTGCTAGATCACATGGTAAGCATATGTTTAGGTTTATAAGGTATTACCAAGCTGTCTTTCAAAGTTACTATAATACTTTGCATTCCCACAAGCAATGAATGAGAGTTCTTCTTGCTCCACATCCTCACCAGCATTTGATGGTGTCAGTGTTCCAGATTTTGGCCATTCTAATAGGTGTGTAGTGATATGTGATTATTGTTTTAATTTGCATTTCTCTGATGACATATGATGTGGAACATCTTTCCATATGACTATTTGTTATTTGTCTATCTTCTTGGTGAAGTGTCTGTTTCAGATCTCTCGCCCATTTTTTAATTGGGTTGTTTGCATTTTTATTATTGGAGTTTACCAGTAACCTTTCACTATTGTTAATCATCATCATCATCAAGGTTATAAATAATGAGACAAAACAGATGTGAGTGCTTACCAAGCACCAGATAATGTGTAGTGTCTTACAAGCATTATCTCACATAATCCTCCTAACAGCACTATTATTCTATCTAATTTTATCTATGAATAAGTAAGTGGCTTAGCAAGATTCAATAATGTATATAAGATCACATAGCAAGTAAGCGATAAGTACAGAATTGCAACTCAGTCTTTGAACCTCCAGGACTAGAACCTTAACTATTGCATATACTCTTTTCTCCCCTTGTACTGATGTGTGACAGGTGTGTTTTTTCTGGTTAAGCTGGGCACCTCAGAATGATAGGGAGAGTAATATGCTGGATTTAAGGATCAATTGATGCATGTCAATATAACAATTGATATATCTATATCTATCTATATCTGATTAGAAACCTGAGACAAGAAACATGTACCTCTAAAAAGAAAAAAAAAATGGGAAACAGCTTCTCATTTTTCTACTTAAAGTAGACTTCTTTGGCATTTTTTCTATTTTAGAGAAATTAAATTTTTTCTAGGGCCAAATAGAAAACAGTTTAAAGGGTAAGCATTTTTTCTCTTTCCCAAATCGCTAATGGACCAATTAACAATTTCTAATTTGGTCTGCTATGCCTTTCATCTGAATCACTTACTAATCCAAACAAGGCAATCATCATAACCCATTTAGCATACTGAGAGCTGCTTCTATTAGAGACGTGCATATATTAATATATCTGGACACTAAGACAATTAGTAAAAATTACAAATGTCGTACACATATTATGAAAAAATGAAAAAGGCAGTTTATTAACCTTATCAGAGTTGTTGTGCTTATGCTAATGCATAATGATTAGAATTCCATTCATTGGGATGAAAACTCTTAAAACCTTTAGGCTGACAATATGACCCTCTGGTAGTTTCAGGCAGGGTGGCTTTTTTCACTTCCATACTTCCTTCTACTCTGGCTGTTACATGTGGTTTCACATGATTATTAAAATTTCAATTCTGGAATGAGAATCAAATTCTCTTCAGCTTCCTCAGGAATGCAGGAATAGAAGCCTCTCTCACAGGGTTAGGACCCTAAAAGAAATGTCCAACTTTTACCTCTAATCCCGCCATATCAGGGCACCCAACAGGGCACCCAACAGGCCACTGCTTGAAAACCAGGGGCTTCCTGTCTTGAGCCCCTGAAATCATATGTTGGTCTCACTCAACTTGCTTTCTTGCTTGTGTCTCAGGCCACACTCACTTCTCTCACAGCAGTTACCTTGACCTTGATTCTAAATCCAGTGCCCTTATTCAGTCTTCCTTCTCTACTACCCCATCCTCCTTCCTTCTTCTGAAGTATAAATGCACAGAATGTAATGATTTGACACATTTTCATTGCTTTCTCTCTGAGAAAAGAGATGGAGAAGAATACAAAGAGGAAGTGATGGAAACCAATGCAGGGAAATGACAAAGGTTCTGGAAATCCATGTGGTTTGAGAGTTCTTATCTCTGATCTCTGACCCACGATCTACAAACAGGTAACCTGATGGCCCTTTGTTCCTTTCATTCAGTCAGCAACAGGGTCCTCCTATGCTCCCTTTTGCAGACATCAGTCCTCTCTTAGCCCTCTCTCCTACTAGGAATACAGAACTGAGATATTGATTTTAGCTTATTATTTCATTGCATACTCTTTGCATTATAGCCAGTTTACAGATGAGAAAACTAAGTTTCAGAAGCATTAGCCATTTGCCCCAAAGATAAAATGCTTGTATAGTACAGAGCAAGGATGTGAAGCAATAGCTTTCTGATTTTTCAATCCACTCTCACTTTACTACACTGTCCCTTCTCTCCAGAAATTATGTTGAAATATTAGATAAAAATGAAGGACCGTTTAGCCATTCTCTAATCCTTAATGGGCCATTTATTCTGTGGTCAGGCTGCTGATGTTGTCACACTCCACCATGCCCTAACACCCTTTCTTAGCACCCAAGAATGGGGGACACACACGCTTGTTGAGTTGTATTTCAGTAAGGGAGTAAAGTCACTTTGTCATCTATGCTATGGAACAGAAAAATCTCTAAGGCCCTATCTCCTAGATCATAAGTCTCTCTAGGACAGTGACCGTGACTAACTAATCACTCTATATATGGCATGCTCTATCTATAGTACATAAAGACTGTTGGATGCCTAGCAAATGCTCAAGCACTTTTATTAAAAAGCTAAACTAAACTATTCACATCTATAATTCAAGGATGCTATGTTTCATGATTTTCACAGTCAATAATAATAAAAACAATAACTGCAAAGCGTAATCTGAATTTAAGTGTCATCTAATTTAAATTAGACATTATGAGACACTTCAGATAAAATTTCTCACTAATTCCTCTTCCGGCCTGTCACATAGCAAATAAAGAAATAATGAGGAAATTGAGGTATTACTGAATTATCAAACATTATGAAGTTCTTCAATGTAGATTCAAATTCATGACCTAATTTCTTTTTAATTTTTTAGCTTAATGAACAGTGCTCATTACTCTGCCTCTGGGTGTCACTGACAAAAAGGAAATAGAAACATCAATGCAAATTGACCCATCGTATTACTCTTAGTACTGGCACACTTTGATAACAGCAAGGGATGAAGTCACAAATTTATCTCAAAATTTAAGTAATTGAACATATAAATATGTTTGTGCAACATATATATGTTATTAATCTGCAATGTTCCTTATACCTGAAAAATTGAATTGTCAAGAGTCACCAATTAAGGGACAACTAATGATCTCCCGATTAAATTTTTCTATTTCATAGCACTTAAAATTACCCATTAATTAGTGATTAAAACCCTATTAAGGATTTTGTAACTTTCAGGATTTGCTCACTTCACATACTTTTATGCCATAATGTCAGGAAAGTAGTGACTCCAAGAGGTCATAAACCACATGAATCAGAATTTTTAAGTACATTTCTAATAGTACAGGATGAATATTTTCTATATTGGTATTTTAATTCAGTATGTTTATATTTTTTAATTTATTTTGTTTTAAATGAAGAAATATTGTGGTCAAGATATTGTCTTTCTCACTAAATAGAAATATCCTCAAACTCACTGTAGTTTTAAAGATCATTCATTTTAGGAAACTTAGGCTGCTCAGCTTTAAGAAAATACTTTCTGGCCCTCATTTTTGCTGGGGATGAAAGGACAACATAGTTATGTACCTCTGAAATATTTGTTCACCCCATATCACAGCTTCTCTGTATCTATCATGTCGGAGGTGGGTTGCCCAGCTCTGACTGCTGAGGTAAATTGACGGGGGGCTGCCGCAGGGAGCTCTGACCCTACCAAGGCCAGGCACAGGGTCTCCATTATCACTGCAGCTGTGGAGGGACCCAAGCAAAGCCTTGGCCTCCCGCCTCCCGTCCGCTTCTCATGGCTTCACTGCAGGCAAAGCTGGGAGCTGCCACCCCTGGGAGGGCTCGAAGTAGTAGTATTGCAAGGGGCATTGCGTTTCAGTCCAAGGAAATGCCAATGAAACCAAATAAAAAAGACTGATGTGACTGCTCACGTGTGACTTTCAGGACACTCACAGGAGTAGCCGGCCTCCGGACACAAGACAGGAGAGGGACAACAGGATGTCGTTTCATCCTATAGAAGAGACGTAAGCACACACACACACACACACACACACACACACAGAAACAGGTACTCAAGTATTTTAAACATAATATAGTATATCTTTTTATTATTGTTTTTCTTCACCTAAACAACATATTGTGAGCATGTTGCCATTTCTACAACAGCATTTTTAATTTCTACATGATACTCCATTACAGGGATGTATCTGTTTATTTAGTGAATTTCAATATTTGATAATTTGGCTATTTCGAGTTTGGGGTTATTTTTAAATAATGTGAGAAATAGAAATATATTTCTACATATTTAAAATAATTTCCTTAGATAAAATCTGTAGAAGTGGAATTATTGGTGAAAAGGTTATATCCTGTTTAGACAATTGTTAACATATTGCCATGATACTATCTAGAAAGGTTCACACCCATTTGCAGAGAATAATAACACTGGATTAAAAAAAATTGCCTGTTTGACATATTGGAATCTAGAACATTGTGGAATCAATAAAACTTCACTTGAACCTGAATGAGATTGAATGTGTTATAAATTTGAGTTGTGTCTCATATTTGTTAATTCCCTGATTGTGACTGTTACTAGTTTCCTAGTAAATTTTAGTCTTTTAGTGGTTGATAAAGATCTGTATAAGATTTTTTTAGCTACCTTTAGTCAAAGATTTTACAAAAGTATTTTGCAAATTTGTAGTTTTTCTCAAACTTTAATTATGTTTTAAGATATATCCCTAGATGTTTATGCTTTTACATGTTTTCAGGATAGACACTTTAATGGTATTTTAGGATATATGCATTTTATATGAGCAAATGTATTATTTCCTACATAATATATGATATATTTTCTTCCTCTAATTTGAGACTTAGAAGTTGCACTACCACCAGAAATCACATAAATAAACACAGGTCTATGTTTAGGTGGAATTTATTGGTCAATAGAGATTTTGTTTTGGCATGATATGAAATATGATTTTATCCAAAAATCTAAGCATTTCCAGAATTCAGAAACTTGAAATCTTTCTAGATTTCTTCATGAAGCACATTAGTGTTCTGTTTTTCATCATTAGGTCGATGTCATTTTTTTCTTAGATTTTTTTCCTAGGAGCGAAATGAGAGAAAGAGAGAGATCAGGTGAAATATTTTTAAATGCTTCCTGTCCCCTCATCAATAAATGGATTTCTTGCTCCCTGTACCCTACCTATCATTAGTTTAGTTTTTGAGTCTAGATTTAGGAAGGAGGGGGGAGTGACTTGAGGAAAACAAAACCAAATAAGAAGAAAAAGCATCACTTTGATCCCAGCTGGATTCTACAAAGATGAGGCAGACAGGAAGAGACAAAGATTGTGAGAAGCTAGTTCTCATTGCCCCTACTATTGTACAAGTAGGGAAATGTGGGGAGGCTAAGAGGAAGTAGACATTTAAACACATCTAGATAGGTATGGAGAAGGATGACAGCAGCAGGCCAATTTACATGCTGAAGACCCTAAGTCTCCCAGTTTGAAAAGACCTTCATGTAGAAAATACAACATACTATAAGCCTGTTGGATAGCAGATGAGTGGTCTGAATGAGGCAGTGCTCCCGGTTCCCTAAAGCCTGAATGCAGATGCAAGAGACCCCATTGTGTGTCCAAATCCATGAGGGAATATGGAGATACTAAATGTGTTGGTGGATTAGAAGCCTGGCTTCATGCAAGGATCCTTCAAGTTATGGAGAATTTGCAACCAGAGGGAAATTTTTATGAATGGAGACTATACACTTCAGTGGGTAGTTTCATCATGTCTCCTCAAAATGTCAGGTGAAACTAGTTATGACACAAAAGTCACCAGGGAGTGATAAGTCCTGGTTGGTCATTCCATGACAGTCACACAATATGACCTAAATAAAATGTGTAGATTCAAGAAACCCACTTTCTCTGTCTTCACACAGTTGTATCGTCTACACGTAACACCCACTCCCAACACTGCTAGGAGTGATATTGGAAAAGCAAGCATGAGAATAACCATTTGCCTGAGTCATCCAAGCAGAGGCTAATTTTCATTAAAAGGCAGTTTAAATTATTGGAAAGAACACAGATTATAAATTTGGACTAAATACAATTATTCCGTCTTCACTCCTCCTTCCCACCCAATGGAGTACATCCTAGTCAATGTGATTAAACCTGTTACACTATTACACAACCATACACACATGTGCACACACACATTTTTCTTCTTTTTTATTTTTCCAGTTTTTTTATAATGATAACGTAATTTTCTTAAAAGAGAAGAAACATTCATTTTTGAAATCTTAACCAGTCTTCTTGAAAATTCCCCAGCAATTATGTACTTCAATACACTTCAAAAACAGTTAGAACATTTTACTTAAAATGTTGCTTCTACATTTTTGCTACTTGGAAAATCTGAGTTTAACCAACACACCTGCTTTGCATTTTGGACTGCTATTATTTATAATTCATATCTAAGAAGATCTTCCCAGAATTTTCCATCTGATAATTGTATTTCAGAAATGAGTTAGACAAGATAAGAAAGGCATAAATATTTGACCTTACCTTAGGTGTAACTAATTTTATTTTTAAAAGAATGTGTAAATAAATTTATCATTGAAATTAACAAGTAAAAATTAATAAACTATGCCAAGGGACTTGAAAATACAAAATAACCTGTTCTGGGCCTTTTTAAAGTCATTCTTAAATAGATTTATTTTATCTTGAATTAGACTCAAAAGTCCTAGGATATAAATAAAAATAACATGGTAGTGAATTTGAAGAGCTCACATTTATTAAACACTTAATATGTGCCAGGCCCTTTAGATACCTTGTAAGACTTCATCTGTCCAACCCTTTGAGGAAGTCCTATATACTCATTCATACTATAACATATGAGGAAATTAGGACTCAGAGAGATGAATTAGCTTGCCCAGGTCTACAGCTAGGGAATAGCAGATCTGACGTTCAAATCTGGATCCTTGAAAACCGAGCCCATACTTACCATTCTGCGTTTGTCCTCAGAATAAGTTTGTGTTTTGTGGCAATAGAAGCAGTATACTGAGAGACTGGAAACTCATTTTCATATCTTACCTTTGCCAGGTCTTCGTTGTATCATTCTAAGCAAATAATCTGTTATGTGCTTTGAAAAACAAAGGTGGTTGTGAATATTAATATTCCTCCTCTATAAAAAGAAGGTAACACTACCTAACCCACAGAGTTGTTTTGAAGGTTTTATTAGAAAATTTAAAAATGGACAACACAGAATATTATTATTTCCCATATTTGGCTAGGCCTTTATAAATTATAGCAATTATTATCAGTTTTATGTATTTAAAACCACTTCAATTTTAAAGCACTACACAGGTATAAGATGATGCTAGCCTTGCAGAAGTAGGGCACAGAACAATGTATGTACCTTCTCTGGGGGCATTTAAGTGCAAAGGCAATGACAATGCACAATGCTTGCAGTAAAAGGAGCCTTGCCTGTCTATCTGATCTCATTTTCCATGGCTTCCCAGTAGACCCATTCTCTGTGCCCTTCAGAAACATGAGGGTCATCCTGACCACACTCCTTTGTTCTTATTCTCCTCACCCATCTTGAAAACTCCTCCTCTCTGAGACAAAAACCTTTCCATAGCACACAAGTCAGGGGACTTTGGGAACAGCACTGGTCTGAGATCAAGATTCCACCTCTGCCAGAACCACCATAGGAGTGCAGGAGATTCAGTGCAATTCACAGGGATTCAGTACCTGCATGAGTGGAATGGCCCTCCAGATCCCTTACTTCTCTAACCACCTGCTATTTAATAATTCAACTCTATTAAACTTTGTGAAATGACTCTCCATATACTAACAGTCCCCTTTTCCCTGATCCTACTGTTTAGAATAAGAATCTAGAGTTCTAAACAGTCTTCTCTAAATGGTCCCTGCAGAGCTGACCTAATTCTCCAGCCACTCCACTCTTATCAGGGCAGGAAAGCATTATCTTCTGGGGCCAGAATAGGTTGCAGATCTGTCTTACCATATTGCCACCTCAAGTTCTGGGGGGAGAAAGTCCAAGTGTTGACTATCAAAAGGAACACACAGCAGAGCTCCACCTTCTAGCACTGGAATCAACTTCACCATAGAACATGTCACCCAGAGCCAGTGGCCCCAAATACCTGCCAATGCACTGTCAAAACACAACTGTATAGTACAAATAAGTAAAGCAGTTCTCAACCCCCATGGACCTCTCCACCTATATGGAAGAAAATACATAAAGCAAATTGTCTTAGAGTTTTAAAACTAGCTCTTGTGTAAAGTAGTTCAAAAAATTTTAAGTGTAAGAATGAGTAAGAATGCATGCATTGCCCCTTATTAGCTATGAAAGCTTAGTCATGTTGGGACAATAGGGACAATAATGTCCATTTTATGAGGATAATATGGAAGATAGTGTATGCGAATGACCCAGAGTGTGGCTGTCTTTTAAGAAGTCAATAAGAAACTACACTTAAATAAAAATAAATGAATGTAACTGAAATGTAAGAAGCTGCTACTGTGAGGACAGCTGTAATGATTGTCTTCTCAAACTCACCAATGGTCCTCAATTCTAAGTCAAAGTAGAAGGAAAAGAATCTATCCCTGGGAGTTCTCTGGAGGTGTAGTGGCTAAGGCTTTGGTGTTGTCAACGCTGAAGCCTGGGTTCGATTGCCAGCCAGGAGACTACCCACATTAAAAAAAAAAAAAAAAAAAAAAAAAAGAAGCTATCCCTAAAAGTCAGGGCTTTTTCATTCAAAAGAGAAGGGCTTTTTTTCAACATCTTGCCAGTCTAGGAAATTGTCTTTTTCACATACACGATCTCTAGCTTGACCAAATGTATTAGTTTCCAAATGCCACTGTAACAACTTAGCTTAATTTAGTGGTTTAAAACAACCCAAATTTATTCTTTTATATTTTTGGAGGTCAGAAGTTCAACATGATCTCACAGGACTGATGTCAAGATATCAGCTGCACTGGTTACTTCTGGAAGCTCTAGGAAGAATGCTTTCTCCTGCTATTTTCTGTCTGTATTCCTTGGTTTGTTGCCCCTTCTTTCATTTTTTAAAATGCATCACTCCAATCTCTGCTCAGTCATCACATCACCTTCACCTTTGACTCCTCCTACATTTCTCTGATAAGGACCAGTAGGACCACATCAGGCCCATGTGAAATACAGGCACCCCTTACTTAGTGGCCAAGTTCCCTTCCTATGACTAGGTTGTTAAGCGAATTTGTTGATAAGCGAGGAGCTTAAAGGCGGATGTCTTATGGTGTGTCATGACATCATAGGGTATGTATTTTTCAATAGATATCACATGTATGAATGAAATCTGTAGTGTTGCATGATTGCCGATGCTTTGTGTAGTGAGTACTAACTGGCTGCAAGATGAGACAAAGACAGAGAAAGAGGATTCCTGAGACCTGCAGAATGAGAAAGGGAGTTCCCTGCTCTGGAGAACTGGTCATAAATCCAAGTGGTATTTAAACAGGTAGGTCATTAAATGAGGAGTAGCTGTATATGGGATAATCTCCTCATCTCAAGATTCTTACCTTAATCACATCTGTAAAGTTCTTTTTGCCATATAATGTAGCATCACAGCTTCCACAGATGTTCATATTTAAGGGCCGTTCAGTCCACCACACAGTTTCCCTCATGATTGCTTACAGATTCATTCCTTCCACTCTTTCTAATTAATAAACGTAGCCCAAGAGGACATTGGAATTGGACTAATACAACTGTAGTACAAATCTCTATAGAAAACATACTTTTTTATCAAAGTTACCCAAATTAAAATATGTGGCTCCCTTCATCCATATGCATTGGGAAAGAAGCAGCAGGCAAAAGTTTTGTAAATATTTCTAATAAAGGAAAAGAAAGCATCCAGTTGGACATGTACCAGCAGTGAAACTACTCTGGAAAACTTTTGAAAAAGTTTATTTACACAGTCTCTAAGCACATTTTTAGCTTGGAGTTATGACTCTATGAACATTCCCTGGTACGTGTCATCACTGCCCTCAGTTCTAATATCAGATACACATGAATTTATGCCCGGGTTCTAACTGGACATGAGAGAGTTGAAAAAAGTAAATTTATATATATATAAATATATATATATATATATTTCTATTTTATATAAATATACATACATATATATATATATATATATATGCCATTGTAACAGTTATGTCTTTATTCCCTTTTCTGTTTAAACAGAAATACTTAGACAAGCTCACACACGCAGTGAACTGCTACCTAGGTTGATAAATTATGCACCAATGTTTTACTTTCTCTTTTACTTTTAGAGTCCATTTTTAAAATTATAACCTCCAGTGCTCTCCCTAAAATAAAAAAACAATTTTATTGGTGAGTATCTTAGGAGTGTTCAGTCTCATTCTTTTCTTATGCCTTTAGCTGTGGCATCATGAGAAAAAGAGCTATTAAAAGATACCCTATGGTATTTGAATTTCCTTCAAAAAGAAAATACACTGCTCATACCAAATTCCAACTAAAGTGCCATGTTTTATAAGCATTGTAAACATTCATAGGCAATTTGAATTTTATCTTATTTATTCAAATGTCTAAACTACACCAACTTGAAATAACTATTTCACACTTCAATTTTTCAAAGCATCGAAAATTAATATGGTGGAAAGGTTGACATATTCCACCAGCAAGGAGCTTCTAGTATCAGATACTTCAACACATTTACATGACCTTCTAATATTTCACTAAATTTAGAGTGTTCATGTTTTTTGTCATCTAATTTACATAGTAATTCTCTTGCATCTCATTGTGAATAATCTATGCCCAAAATGAGTTTGTATTATTAACTCTCTAGAATATCATTGTTCATATATTCATTTACTCATTCAATCATTTAGCAAATATTTATCAAGTGACTATTACATGGCAGATCAGACACTGAGCTAGTCACTAGAGCTGAAGCAATGAACAAAATTGTAAGCCTAGATCTCATTCTTTATAACAAGTTACACGTTCCCTTACTCTTCATCTCAATGCCTCAAATCCAATCTGTAATAGCATAAATAAAAACAAAAGTCACAAAACACATAAAATTAAATCAGCGCATATGTTTTCACTATTTTGAGCTTAATGAATTCAAAGTTGAATTATCTATATCAAGTTTCTTGAGTATTAGCTTCTTAAGTGCACTTATGAAATTGCCTTCTCAAGATATTTGTTATTACAAGGGCAATTTGATGAAAACTATTCAAAATCTTCCATGGAAAAAACAAAAAGTTATGCCATGGGAGTTCTCCTGCCTCAGAAAGTATTAAACATCATGACTCAGGCTGGGAAAGTCATTACCAAAGGGTACCTCTGTCTCATTCTTTAAATAGATAAACTGAATGTTAGGAGGCTTGGGTTTCATCCTGGAGAAATAAAGTGACTTATTTATTGTCCAAATTTGGACACATATGAGAATGAACAGGGGCAATAACACCAGGAAAATAGGAATAAACTAAGATGTATTGTCACTCATGGATACAGCACTTAACTTCTTTGCCATTGTTTTCCCATCAAATGCTGGCAATGGCACACAAATTTATGAAAACATGCAATATGGGGATAGACATGGAAACCCTTTGAAAAGTACATAGTGCTACACAAATTGTGATTTCTCTGTTAGTAAATAATTTTTAATTAATTAATTTTTAATTTACCCTGTGAGTTGACTCTGAGATATCTTTTTCTATTTTTACAGACACTATTACATTCAAGAATTACAGTAGAATACCCAGAAACATTCTTATGAAACTACCAGGGCTTCTAATACCTTTTCCTAGCTAATCAATTAGTAGCACCACTGTTTTCTAACCACAGCCATTCATCAATGAGAACAAGGGAAAAAGGAAAAAGTAGCATTACAGATGGTGATAGAAACCTGCTTCACAACATGGCATGAGCTGAAACAAACACCCATGACAAACAGCCATACCACGTTGCAGGTCTGGACTGCTAAATTCTTATTAATCTTTGGGAAAATTTTTCAATCTGAAGCTGAGTCTGACTTAGAATGTATTTTATCTGAAGAGAATAGTACAGTAGCTATTCTAATAGTCAATATTTTTCCTCACCATAAATCACTTACTTTTATCCTAGGAGACACCCAAAAAACCCCAAAAACTAATGACTTAAAGCAGATGTAAAACAATTCTTTATTAGGAAGAGAAAAACAGAATACTGACATTGACAAAATCTAAAAAATCAGGATAAAGCATTGCACAAATGGGCTCCACGTTACAGTGTGCTATAATAGTGGAATAAACTTACATGTGGGAAGACTTTGGAGGAGCAAATGGGGAAAATTGATACAGGGAGACTGGAAAAGTCTCTTCAGGGAGGAAAACAAAAGAAAATTAAGAAAGTCAAATAAACAACAAAATTAGACAAAGAGAAAATGATGAAAAGGAAACTAAATTTCCTTTTATGAAACCAAAAACATTCCTACTTACAATCATCAAGTTTTTGACAATTTGCAAAACAGCAAGGATTTTTTTGTGGTGTCCAGATTTATAAAATAAAAGGATTTGAAAGAGATCACAAAAGATGTACCAGAAAGACCTTCCAAGAAAATTGGTTAGTCGAAATAAGAAAACTTCCTTCCTCTTCAGTTCTTAAAGGAAAATGACTTACTATGTTATCAATGCCCTACAGCAAGTGGTAAAAGATATTCCACATAGCTTCATAACAATCATGACAATCTGGGAGAAGTGTTTGCCCCAGGATTATTTTTCACCATCTCCCTTAGTAATAGGACCTGATTATTGGCTGTGTACATTTTAGCTGAGAACAAGACCAATCCACCAGCCTTCCTTGTAAATAACTGTGTTGACCACGTGACTAAAGTGCTGGACATCGGGATCTAAGCAGAATTGTCTTCAAGAAATTATCCTAAAAAGAGAGCATATCCAAATTTGCATCTTCATCCTTCTTGCTCTCTAGGATGTTAATGTGATTCCTGAAGCCCACATAGCAATGATCCAATACATGTTTGTGTTTAGAATGATCATGCAAGAAGATAGAAGTCATGGTGAAGCGATTAGAATGGCTCTAAACTATTACACTAACCCACGGAAGTCATTTACATTAGACGGGCAGAAAAACCTCTATGTTATTTAAAATCATTGTTATTTGGGGTTGTTACTAACAGCTAAAAATTACTTTAATGATAAGTAATCATGGAATTAATATTAAATGTTTATTCTTTATGGATGACTTATAAGTATAATATTATACCAATGGTATTTTTAGAATGGGCTTTAGAACCTACTCCCTAGTGTACTTCCTTTCTGTAAGATCCTGGACCTTTTAAGATGTACTCCTCTAGAGAAATGGCTTTGTCATAGGTTAATGATTTTTGAAACCCTATTAAATAATTTTTAATCAATAGCTTCATATCTGAGTCTCAGAAGCCTATGTATTCCCTGTCATTGAGGAATAGCAAATATAAAGCAAAATTAGAATTGCTGTGGATCATTGTAGGCAGAATAATTATACCAGAGTAGATCAATACACTGTCCCTGGAATGTAGTAATGCAGGGAATCAATACTATTCTGAATTGGATGTAAAGAGTAAATGGTTAAGGAGGATGGGAAGACACCCACTATGATCAATTGAATGGGTGCCTCAGGGTATTACCAGGGTATTACTCAGAGTATCCCAACCCCTTTCTAATGACATATCATAGTAAAATTATTTTAAACTGTTAAAATACAGAAGATATTATAGGCCTATCCCAAAGCTTATCCTCCAAAATACCAAGCTGTTCACCAACTTGATTATAAGCTGCAAGTATAGTGCTAGAACTCTTTCCTAGGTGGACACAGTCCCAGCTACCAGGTATTGAGAGCATTACTGGGCTAATCAGTCCCTTTCAGCTGGATTTCTATCTCCAAAATCCTTTTACGTCCTATGAAATCATTTTATAGGACCTGAACACAACCAAGGGAACTCTAGGGAGATAAAAACCCATTGTATTGTCTTGTCAAAGTTCATCCAATAGCAAAACTTTGAATTCCAGTCATAAACTAAATTCAGTTATTGTAAATCATGAGAGTCCAACCTTTTGGCTTCCCCAGGTCACAGTAGAAGAGGAATTGTCTTGGGCCACACATAAATATACTAACACTAATGACAACTGACGAGATAGAAAAAAAGGTCTCAAAAAATCTCATGATGTTTTAAGAATTTGTGTTCAGCCACATTCAAAGCCATCCCGGGCTGCAAGTTGGACAGGCCTGTAATGTAAATAAATTTAAGGAATATGCATATAAAGTATCACTTCAAGTGAGGATGAGCTGTACTTCTCAACTATGTGCTGATCAGTGAATACAAAAAAAAGTGAATGCCATATAGCATCCTTTCTTGAATCTATTAATGATAGCATTGGAGTTAATTTTTTGTGAATCCAGTCTTTGTTTATTTATTTGTTTTTTAGTTTGTTTTGCAATTCTACAGTTCATCATCTCTGTGTTACATTATGTGTTCACCATCTAGTGTCAGTTCTCTATCACTTTATATTTGATTCCCCTTCCCTCCTCTCCCACCCCCTCCCCCTTGCCCTCAGGTAACCACTAAACTATTGGCTGTATCCATTAATTTTTGTTTCTTTGATGTTTTCAGTTTGATATTCCACATATGAGTGAAGTCATATGGTTCTTGGTTTTTTTTTGTCTGGCTTATTTTGCTTAGCATGATGTTCTCCAAGTCTTATATCACCAAGATCATTCTTAGCAAGAAAATGAAAGTAATATTTTTCTCTTCAATGTTTCATAATTTTGGCCTCCTTAAACATGTGATTCAAAGAAAATAAATACTTACATGCCATTGTTCAAGAGCAAATGAATCTATTAAACAAGTTTTACAATATCTCTAAAGTTATATTTTCAAGTTTAAAATGATGACTTTGAAATACGTAGAGTCTAAAAATAAAGTTTCATTATTCAATTCAATTTATTTATCCTATCAGGTGAAAAGTAACCCCTTCTCAAATTCATACACAGAACATACTGGTGTAAAGTGTATATACACACAACACACACACACCTGATCTGTTGCAATTGAAGGTTATAAATACACCAACATTTCTTCTCATTACTAAAACTTCACATCCACAAAGTAAAATTTTATAGGGTATTGGTTTTAATTTAAAACATGTTTATTTTAGAGCAACTGCTATTCTCTGGTTATTTAAAAGATAGCAAATCAGCTCATCCCAGATAACTCAAAATCTATTTTTCCTCAGGTACCCTACATTATGAACTAACAGTCCTATTGTATTTCACACTGGGAGATTCTTTGTTACACACCATTAGCTAAGCTATTTTTTATTCTTTGAGATTTCACATAAACATTAGTACAACTATTATTGCAACTATAAGATACATACAGAATTTATCTGCTTTTTATCTTTCAAAAAAAAGTCATTGTCTTGACTAACATACTTGTATGTGTTTTGAATTTTAATCATATATAACTAGAAAACAGCCATATTTATAATCTTGGATGCAGAAATTACATCACCAGATTTGGAGTCAGCAGCAAGGGCCTAAATTCTGTGTGAACAGTCCATATGAATCTGCAAAGAAGCGAGAGCAAGGACATGTCTCCCATGCCAACAGGAGGCAGCTCTTCAGTGATGAACCTCATAGCCTGTTTCCTAAACAAACAGCCCCTGAGAAGAAACAGGCAAAACCTTCTTTCTCTGCCATAAAGGTTGAGTGTGAGCTGCAAGTTCATGCCCATATGCAGAACTGGGGAAAACCCTTCTTATAGGACATTTTCAAGGGGCAGCATGACAGAACTGAAAAGAGGCAGCATTTAAATATAGGGATTTGTTGGAAAATTATCCTGAAGCCACCCAATTATAACCTATCCATTGGCTATTATTGATAGCTATCTATATCTAGCAGAGAACATATTTTCAGCAATGCAAGTCAACTAGGGAGCATGAAAGCTACTAGCTTCTGGAAGAAAAGCACAATACTATTCAGAGATTGGGTACGCTAGGCCGAAGTCTGCAAGGCCAGAATCTGCAAGGTCTGCTTGGTTCTCTGCACAGCTTTGTCTTATCACTCCTACCCTGTGGGAGCCACTTAAATCCTCAGGCCGTCTTACCCTGCCCCAAGCCCCACATTCTTCACCGAGAAGAAACTTAAAGAATGCTAGTTCACCCTAAATTTTTGTCGCAGACTCAAGTGGCATAAACTGCTTAGTCCCTTGTTCTTATACTCCAATGACAAAAGGCCCCCCTGCTAGAGGCCTGATATACAGTCCCTGCTAAGGTAGCTTTCTCTGTACCCTTTCCTACCATGACTAGTATCTATGGCCTTATTCTCACCAGGTTTCCAGACATCACGCCAATGTTCCTGAATACTATCCCTTGTCTGGGCCCTGCCTTCTAGAAGACTTCTCTGTGGCCTCACACAATCACTTACTTTGTCACTAGGTTCCCCAGCCATTTGGCTCTCATCGTCCCTAATACAGTCAGGTCTAGTTCATCCCACTGCAAAATACCTTTAATAATGTAGTAGACATGACTAATCTTTAAGCTGTAGCATAAACTCAGTTCCTAACTTCAAATCCAAATAAGTACTTGACCCAAGGATTATGCCGAAGATATACACACCATGTAACCCACACCACAGCTCAATAAGATGTATATTTTTCCCCAGTTTCAAATATGGGAGACTAAGGCACGATGCTACCAAATAACTTGCTCAAGGCCTGACTTCTAGAAAACAGAAGATCCAGGGTCACACCCAGGCTTACTTAGATCTCTAAGCCTAATTGCTATCTATACCCACGGCCTGTTGAGATGACAGGCTTGGACCCTCTCCGGGATAATCGTTCTCCAGAGACCGAGCTTCCACGCCAATTTCCCTCTGTCTTCTCAATCAGTGTAGTGTTTTCTGACAGAAAACAGGTGAATTTCCCTCCTGCTTCCACATTATAAATCCTGGTCCAAACACCTACAATAAAATGCAAGAAGAAAGGTGAGAGTCAACGCTGACAGCTGCAAAGTGCCAGGAGTATATGCTTTTTTATAATGCCATGGGGCTTTGCTTGAGGGCTGCAGTTTGCACTGGCAGCTGTTTCATCCTATTATGGAAATAGCAACTATGAACAGGAGACCAATATCTCTACATGGACCAATAGTATTCTGGTACTCAGATCAGATCTTTCCTGGGGCAAATATAGACTTACTGTTTTCTGCAAGTAATCATTGACCCAGGGAAAATGGTACGTTGCTAAGATAAAAAAAATGAGC
Organism: Lyroderma lyra; assembly: GCA_004026885.1. NCBI lineage: Eukaryota > Metazoa > Chordata > Mammalia > Chiroptera > Megadermatidae > Lyroderma > Lyroderma lyra. The sequence goes on from PVJL010011111.1 coordinate 29,950, forward strand.
AGCCTCATGGTTTTGTCAAAGACAACAAATTAGGGGATATTTTTTCCCTGGCTCTCTTTAATGTAAAATATTCACAACCTCCTTCAACTTTAGCTCATTATATGAGCGATTTCTTGCTTCCTGCCAAGTATTCAGGGGAAACAAAGGCAAAAAGATTGTAGATTCTGGATCAAACTATCCAGTGAAGAAAATGCCTATACAAAGGAATGTAGCTGTATTCTCTGAGTAGGATAGATTTGTTTGAACAATAAAATCCCAAAGGGAAATGATATAAATAAAGTCGTATTTGATGAAAAGCCACCCTTTCCTCACTGTGGGCTTCAGTCACAGCAGAGTTGAGACGTAAAAGTTATCAAACTCTGAGCAACTCATCATGTTGTATGTTTAAGGAACTTCCAGTGTCTTTGTCATATTGGGAATTTCCAGTTCTTCTCACAATGTTTTAGGAACACATCTACTGCACACTCACCTGATGTCATCCTTTAATGTGATGACAGCTCCAAAAAAGAATCAAGGAACAATGCCAAGGTAGCATGATTATCAAGAATATAATTTAATTTTTAAAAGGATATTATTTAATAAAATCATCTTAAATTCTTAGATCCAAAGCCAAGATTCAGGGAGAAGCCTTGTCTCTTTTCCTCCACCTTTTTTCTCACTAGGTACAGTTCAGGTAAATTCTACTGGCCTATCTTCAAAGTGGAGTTGCTCTGCTCACCTGTATCTAGTGTAGGGGATGCAGTGGGTAGGGACTGAGTCAGTCTGGTGAGGAGTTGAACGGAGTTTGGGTGTTTTTGTTAACAGGTGACTTTCTGTGCTCCACAACTCTGAATTTCTCTAATGGTGCACCGCAGCTACCTGGCCCCTACGCTTTGCCCGGCTGCCGACACCAGAAGCATTCTCTCTTTTGCATCTGCCCAGCAGGAGTGTACTGATACAGGTGACATGAGATTCTGGGTTCCTGGTGGGGGCTGGGTGGTCCTCCAGTCCCAGCAAACCAGGTCACCAGGGCCTTGGGAGTGGTGCTTTCTCAGTTCTTGCTCCCCCATGGCAGGAAAGAGCTTCCTATCAGTCCCCCAGGTATAGCCAACTTTGGCTTCCACTGCTCCCCAAGAAACAATGGATCTTAGCCCGGGTCCTGGGAGCAGGAAGGCTTCCTCCCCTCTACCTACAGCTACAGGCTTCTGTTTTGTGAAGAGCAGAGTCTGGAAATGCATAGGATTTCATGCCCTTGTGCCTCCTAGGGAGCTCTCACACCACCCCATTTTTCTGGGAGCCCGTGGTAAAGAGCTGATGAGTGACAGCAGACATTCCTGGTGTCTTGGGGTGCCCAGGGATTCTAAACTTCCATGTTAGTCTACTATAAAATTTTTTAAGCTATGTTCTTCTTACCCAATTTTATGTGCTTCCAGAAGTGAGTGTTCAGTTCACCTGGTTACCTTGGGACAAGCTCCCTGATGTGCTCAGGAAAAAATTTGGACCTTGTGCATGATCTGGCTTTTCCTCTTCCTTACAGTGGGAGGAACATGGTTTTTGGAATTTCTGCATCCTATTGGGAAGCAAAAAGTCTCCTGTACTTTTAAAAATAAATTTCAAAATAATCCACTTTCCATGGGTGGGAGGGCAGGTAAAAAAAATTTCCTTTTTCTCTCTTCCATAAGCATGTTTTTCCATCTCAAGGCTGAGTCCCGGCATCCTTGAGTATGATCCTGAGTATCTCAAAATCACAACTTGAGGTAATGGTTGAAGAATTTTTATTACAAGAGCAGCATTTTCTAAAGTGTGTTTTACAGATTTCCACTTTCTAATGGATTGTAATGGGTATTACTCTTAAATCGGGATTCATTTAGTAAGTGCCAGTTAAAAGGATTCTTTACCACACAACATTTCAGAGCCTTGCATACGCTGTGTCCGGTCCTTCGGGAGCACAAAAGCCACTGCAATGTGCTTATGCATAAATCTTTGTGTATGTGCACAAGTATATCAGTAAATCAATAGTCTCTGCAGCAGAATTCTTGGTTCAAATGGCATGCTCATTTTTTAAATTTTAATTCAAATTCACATCCTGTACTTCCACAAAAATTATACCAACTTACATCCTTAAAGAGTGCATTAATATTCCCATTTTCTTTTACATATGCAGTAACCCTGTGTATTGACATCTTTCTAATATTTGCTAATTTTATATGAAAGGGATAATGCCTTATGGTTCTCATTTGCAAATTGGCAATGTGTGTGTTTTTTATTTTTCAGAAGTACTTAGTCTTTACTCATTTTTTATCGAGTTCATCTTTTTATTATTTGGAACGTTATTTATATTTTAAAGAAGTTAGGTCTTTTACTATGAATTACAATTTTCTTCCTTTTTTACCATTTGTCTTCTAACATTGTTTGTGAGGTTTGTTCTTATTCACAATGTTAATTTGTATGAAACCAAATTTAGCAATCATTTCTTTGATGCTTTGTGAGTTTTATGTCATGATTTAAAAGACCCATGCTCTCTAAAATATATTTTTAAAGTCACCGAACCATTATAGCATGTCATAAAATTAAATTCTCTGCAACTGTTAAAAATAAATCTATATACATATACTATCACAAAAATAAATCCATTACACATTAAGTTTTTAAAAAATCTTTACCTGCATTATTTTATTTAACCCTCACACACTCTATAAAATTGGTATTATAGTCTCATAGTAAGCGGAGAAGTCAGGATTTGCTCCAGGCTGACTGCTTGTACTATTAGCCAAACTACTATATTTGGGTCTGTCTCTGGAATATAAAGAACTTGGTGTGCTCTTTCTAGCTGTTCTCCATTCTTGAGTGGAAATACCAGTTAGGAAGAAACTGAAGTCTTCTGAAGGTATCCTTAGAAGGCTCTCCTTTCTGAATTTGTTTGTTGGTTTTTATTTCTTCCCAGAATGAGCCTGTATTGCTTTTATAATGATTATTTTACAATAATAATAAAAAATCCATATGGCATTAGAGAAAGATCAGTTATGTCTCTCTAAAAAGACAGTTTTATTATTAAATATTCTCCAAACTGATTTCAAACTTGGAAAAGAGTTTTGGAGAGCATTTTGAAGAACTAGCATCTTTTAAAAATAATACATTTGGGAGAAGGAACTAAAACAGCAGAATTCTCATTCCCAGTTCCCATCACTTTGCTGACAGCTATGTTTTCAGGCTCACTTCCTCAGGAAACAATGCTGAAAGGAATCCCACTTTAATATCTACTGAGTGTATGATGTATGCTTTAATTATTATTTAACCTTGGCCTTTTTCATTTACATGTGCAAGGGAAAAGGTTTTGTTGTTGATGTAATTTACTTCTTCTGAGGAATTACATAATTATCTGGCATTTTGTAGCACTCTAGTTAAGCAGATAAGATAGTCCACATTTCATTACCAAGTTATGTAGGTTGCATGGGGGCCTATTTCCCTTGACTCTGACGTCTGTTATTGATGTACATCACTGTGAGCCAGGGCCTTCTCTTCTGCTCCCTGTATATCCCCACTCAACCTAAAGAAGTTCATACATCAACTGCCACAAAGTGTTTGTGCCAACAAAATCCAGAGCTTAAGTTAATAATTGGCAGCAGTCCCTTTCCCTGGGCAATCTGCACATCTATTAAAAAATCCTTAAGGCGGTTCATGCAAGCACAAGGCTTTTGATGCTCTTTAAAAAGGGCTTATTCATCTGCATTGATTAAATCCCACATAATTAGACTGAGTTCAAGGTCACTAAGTACAATGATATGTTTCTATGGAAACATTTACATTTTCTACCTACTATCCATTTTATTTTTTTTTCTTTCTTTTTTATATTAACAATTGCTACATGCCTTCTAGACCGGAGAAAATTCACAGCAGTATTAGTGGTTCCAAGAATAAGAGCTTATTTTAAAAATCCGAACACCGGGTGATAAACACATAATGTAACACATAGACGATGCACTGTAGAACTGTACACCTGGAACCTATGTAATTCTTGTTAGCCAGTGTCACCCCAATGAGTCTAAAAATAAATACATAAATTAATTAATTTTTAAAAATCTATAACATTTATTTTCTCATCAAATAATTAAGAACCTAATATGTGCAAGTCTTGAGAATTTTTTTAAAATTACAATAATAAATAAATAAGACAGTCTCTTCTCAAAGAAATCCTCACAACTACTAGAGACTAGAGGTACAAAGATATTGCTGCAATGCAAGACAACTGGTGCTATAAATGGAGGTAAAAACCAAACTCCATGGAACCAGTGAGGACAGAAGGAAACATGGCAACTTTCTCACATGGACTGCACATTCCATGATAAGGAACCCAACAAAAACTCTTTTACCCAATTGGCAAACATGTGCATAAGGTCATTCCCTCAGTAATTTCAAATTTCTCTATTCATTCAACTTCAAATTCAGTCTTTACCATGTTTTCATGCCAGTCATGCACTGAAGATATCTCAGGGGGGACCAAAGAAAATGTAATTACCTTCTGGAGGGTGGGCCCCTTGTAGTACAGGTGAGGTGAGTGTTCTAGGATCCCATCTGCATCCGTGTACCAGCTGCTGTGGTTCTGAGAGGCTGCACTGGGCTCCAGTGAATTTTTTTGGAGATTCTTTCAACACATTTGCCCATTTCATGATGGGTGATTTACAGGAACAATGTGTGGCCTGACAACACACCTGCCCTCACCACACTGAGTGTTCAGCAGTTTTTGACCAAAAACAACATGACCCCCAGGCCCCAACCTCCCTATTCAGCCCATCTCATCCTGAGTGACTTTTTTTGTTTCCCTGGAAGGAAAAACGTCCTGAAAGGAAATCATTTTGTCAATGTGGAAGAGGTGAAAAAAAAACAGCAGAAGCCATAAAAGGTATCACAATAAACAAGTTCAAAAACTGTTTTGAGAAGTGAAAAATGTGTCTTGATAGGTGTATTGCATCAGAGGACTTTGAAGATGACTGAAATTTAAACATGTGAGAATAAATACACCATTTTTTATAAATAAATTCCAGTTCTTTTGGGGTCACCCCTCACACACATTCGCATAAATGACGTTAGGTAAACTTAAGGATTTTGTGAAGTAATTACTCTTACATTTTCACATAAGAAAACTCATACACACAGAGGTTAGTTTCCTTAAAGCCACACAGTTGGGGAAATTTTGGATTAGAATTTAACCTATTTTTCTGCCTCAATACCACTGAGTATCCTACGGTATCATGACTGTGCTCTACACCAGCACTGCTGCACCTTTTACATAAATGTCCTCATGGGTCAGACTGGGAGAACATAAAGTTATAGCTAAGGACACCCCAAGGGCTAGTTTACTCTATAGTCTAGTCTCTCAAGGTAGGTGGTGTTTCCTTTTATTTGTTTATAGGTAAAATTCTTCTCTATTCACTTAATATCACAATCTAGTTATATTTTCAGATATAATCCAATTCTCCAAATAATCATAAAAATTGAATTAATTGGAATATGAAGCTATAGAGCTCTTCCTTATCTAAACTTATTTCAGTTTATTATTTATCAGTCTCATAATCATGCCCAATTTGGGGAACCAGAACTGAGAACATATAACTAGAGACAAAGGGCTTCACATTAAATGTTCTATCTATGCTTTCTTTTACAGTCATCCTAAAACAGGTTTGATCCTAAAACTGTTTGCCAATCTAATTTGTTTAGTATAATTGTTAATAAATGGTATAGCCAGTATTCAAATAACTATATTAAGGTATCACAATATAAGTGAAGCTAATAAAAATCACTAGTGCATACTGAAGGACAAATTAGCCACTTAGAGAAGTGACCCACAATAAAATCGTTTACCCGGTGTCTGTGACTATGTTGACACTTCTCCCACATCAAAACCAGACCAGAAAAAAACAAAATCTAATCTAATTGAGCAGACTGCAATAATGACAATTTCTATGATTTATTGAGTACCTTTGTCCTGCATTGATTATCTATTGCCACATAACAGATTACCCTAAAACTCTGCAGTTTAAAATAACAAACTGTTATTATCCCAGTTTCTGTAGATCAGGAATTCAGGAGTAGTCCAGTTTGGTGGTTCTGCTCAGGGTCTCCATGAGGTTGCAGTCATCTGAAGGCTTAACTGGGGCTGGAGTTTCCATTTCCAAATGGCTCACTGACATGGCTATTGGCAGGAGATATTGATTCCCATGCATGGACTTCTCCATATAGGTTTTATGAGTGCCCTCTACCTTTCTCCTGATAAGTAATCCAAGAAAGCAAGATGGAAAACACAATGTATTTTAAGATATAGCCTCAAAAGTCATACCCCATCATGCCACAGTATTTATACGTATCACCCCTACTTACTGTGAGAGGTCACTGCATAAAGATGTGAAAACCAGGAAGTATGGATCACTGGTCTACCATGAAGGCCGCGTAGCACACCTACTTAACACTTCACAGGAACTATTAGTTACAATGCTAGGATAGCTCCATGATATACTATGATTACTAATATGATACCCATTTATAGACATGGAAACTACAATTTAGAAAGGTTATGATAATGTACTGAAACCTTCTAGGTACCATATGTTAGAATTAAGTCAACAAGGTCTCCTTATCTGAGCACTTATCTATGGGCTTTCTATCCCTAAGAATACAGACCTAGAAGAACATGAGTGTGGTGTTGTTGATGAAAAGCTGAAAACCATTCTCTGGGATTGCAAAATAATTGTGGAATTTATGCAAAAGTGAAAATTAAATGGAGGAGAGCCAAAATGCACGTGCAGGTAAATGCTGCTCCCACACTGCATAGAACCCTTGTCCGTGGAAGGGAACCCTTCTGTTCTTGCCCACATCCTACAGGAGTAAACCAATCCCTTTACCTGGAATCCAGTTCACCAAGCTCCAACTACTGATCCTTCACTAATTAGACCTGCATTTCAGAAAACAATATGCAGGATAATGGAAGTACCATATTTTGTCATGTACAATGTGCACTTTTTGCCCAAATTTATGAGGAAAAAGTAAGGATGTTCATTATACATGGGTAGTACTAATTCTGTATCTCTATAAATCTTTTAATTCTTTTATTTATGCTTATGAGTTAAAAATGTAACTATAGAAATCAATGACAATATCCATAGGCAAAATAATACCCTGGAATACAATAATCAGTTTTTTTATATAAAAAAGTTATACGTAAAATTTCTTATACTTATGTTAAAAAATGAATACTCTCCTACTAGCAGTGTGCAAGAGTTCTTTTCTCTCCACATCCTCTCCAGCACTTGTTATTCCTTGTCTTGTTGATAATAGCCATTCTCACAGGTGTGAGGTGGTGTCTCATTGTGGTTTTGATTTGCATTTCCCTGATAGCTAATGAGGATGAGCATTTTTTCATATATATGCTGGCCATTTGTATTTCTTTGAGGAAGAAGTGTGTGTTTAGTTCTTCTGCCCACTTTTTAATTGGGTTGTTTGTTATTTTGTTGTTAAGTTGTATTCTTTATATATTTTAGATATTAGACCCTTATCTGATGCGTTGTTTGCAAATATTTTCTCCCATTCAGTTGGCTGTCTTTTTGCTTTGTTGATGGTTTTTTTTGCTGTGCAGAAGCTTTTCAGTTTGATATAGTCCCATTCATTTATATTTGTTTTTACTTCCCTTGCCTTTGAGGTCAGGTTCATGAAGTCTTTCTTGAGCCCTATAAGTTTAGTACCTGTGTTTTCTTCTATACACTTTATTGTTTCTGGTCTTATATGAAGGTCTTTAATTCATTTTGAGTTAATTTTTGTATATGGTGATAGTTCACAGCTCAGGTTCATTCTTTTGCATATGTTTTTCCAGCTTTCACAGAACCACCTACTAAAGAAGCTGTCTTTTCCCCATTGCACATTGGTACAACCTCTGTGGAAGACGGTGTGGAGATCCCTCAGAAAATTGGGAATGGAGCTACCATGTGACCCAGCAATCCCCCTGCTGGGAATCTATCCAAAAAACTTGAAAATCTTAGTCTGCAAAGACTTATGTACCCCAATGTTCATCGCAGCACTGTTCACAGTGACCAAGACATGGAAACAACCAAAGTGCCCTGTGATAGATGACTGGATAAAGAAGCTATGGTACATATACACAATGGAATATTACTCAGCTATAAGAAAAGATGAAATATTGCCATTTGCAACAAAATGGATGGACCTGGAGACCATCATGTTAAGCCAGACAGAAAAATACAGAAACTGTATGACTTCACTCATATGTGGAATATAAAACTGAAAGCAACAAAGAAGAAATCAACAAATAAATAAAAAACCAATGGACACAATCAATAGTTTAATGTTTATTTGAGGACAAGTGGGGAGGGAAGGGACAAGTGGGAGAGGGTAGGAAAAAAGGGAGGGGGAGCTAAATATATGGTGATAGAAAGAGAACTCATATTGGGTGATGAACTTTATTATACAATGAGTTGACAATGCACTGTAGAATTGTACACCTGGAACATATATAATTCTTGTTAACAAATGTCTAACAATAACAAAATTTAAAAAATAAAAATAAATTTTAAAAAATGAATGCTAAAAATTTCTTTATAATATTAAAAACGATTACCTACATATAAACAAATAAAAATTTAAATTAAAATGAAAGATTTTTTTTCTTGGAAGTTTGGGCCAAAATCATGGGTGGGCATTATACATGGGAGTGTATTATACCTTGCAAAATATGGTAAGTTTTCTAGAATCCATAAAAGAGAACCTCCCATTGTAAATGAAGGCACCCAGATCTGAGTTAATTTTTGTATATGGTGATAGTTCACAGCTCAGATTCATTCTTTTGCATATGTTTTTCCAGCTTTCCCAGCACCACCTACTAAAGAGGCATATTTTCCCCATTGCATATTGGTACAACCACTGTGAAAGATGGTGTGAAGGTTCCTCAGAAAATTGGGAATGGGGTTACCATATTTTGCAAAAGTATCTCTTAGTTTGGACAGTGTTGCATGGCACAAACCTAAGGATGCAATATTGCTAGTTGACCTGGCCAAGTCCTTTTTTAAAGCAGCCAGTCAGCTAGCCAGATTTCAAAACCTCCTCTTCTACTTTAATAAAAACCAATCACTTTAGACATATTTGCTCACCTTTAATTATTTTGTAATCATACCTCCAAAATGATACTTCTGGCTTCATGGAGTACTAGCACTCAAGGAGTGGACAATGATTACCACAGTTAAGAGTCATGCAGGAAGAATGTTTCATTCTGAGACCAAGCCAGCACCTTCTTAGAAATAATCCCCCTTTATGTTGGGCTTATTTAAGAAATTTCATTTTTGAAAAGTAGTTATGAACTTCAGCACCAAATCAAACTTGACTCTGAAATCTAATCTCTTCCACTTTATAAATAACAACAAAATAAGTAATAAAAATGCAAATTAAACTGTAAGGGAGGACTGGTGGCTGGAGGGGAAGAACTCCTTAGAGAATTGCTTGATCTCCTAGGTAATGGGGATGACATAGTAGTGTGCAAATTAGTTTGTTCTCGTCTAAGCCATGGGGAAAGAAATGATGAGAAGCAAGGGCACAGCTGTGGAATGCATTCTGAAACCCATACACTTAGGTTCCCAGGGTTGTTCCCAAGCTTTTGCACAATAATGTTTGATTACTGCAATAACTGATAGCTGTTTTATTTGTTTCCCAAAATGTTGCTACTGTATACATCCACAACTGGGGACTACAAAAATCTATAAGGTGTAACCACTATTTTCCATAAAATAAAGCTAACCTCATAGGGATCAAGTCCTGCAAAAGCAGGTTTTCAGAAGCAATCTAATATTTTCACAAAGTTGTCTCTCTGCAGTTCATTTTGTGACTTAATGAGACAGCTCTGAAGCTATACCATGTCACCCAGACACAAATGCAGTCAAGATCTCCACTCATTTCAGTATGCACATAACCTCGTGAAGGGAGGAACATTAGTCTTCTGGATATATATGAGTCCCAATAAACTGGGTTCCCTAAGATAATCAAAAGATTTAAATATTCAAAGTTCAAAAATAAAATCCTACACTTAGTATTGCTCCCCCCTACACACACACACACACACAAAGACAAAAATCTGCTTACACAAAGAGTAAGCAATAGATCGTTTATAGGATATAGTAGAAAGGAAATACAGTAGACTCTCCATTAACTGGAACTCAAGCAACTGACACTCTCAATAAGTGGCAAAAATATTGAAGAAACAATATTATATTTATCTGGCATGGGTGATGGTTAACTGAGAGTCTACTTACATTTATGTAGCATCTATCGATCCCCATGGGTGCCAGTTAACTGGGTGCTGGTTAACTGAGTCTACTATAAATTTAACATCAGTATGAGTCAACAGAATGATGTAGCTACCAAAAATTATGCCAAAAACACTTGTCAGTCCCTACTGCCTATGGAGAGAGAGGTGTTCATGCTTCTAGACCACCTCTATTCACTTACACCTTATGCATTTTTCTGCTCACTTCAATTTAGCGAGGATATTGATGGCGTGGCTCTCTTCACCTCCCCCATCCAAGTGGCTTTCATAAGGCCCTTTGCAAGCTAAAATTTCTGAGACCTTAAAGGTCTAAAAATATTTTTTCTCACTCACCCTGATAGTTTAACAGGATACACAACACTAATTCAAAATTCTTTGCCTCAGCAGTTAAAAATATTTCTTCATTATCCTCTTGTATCAAGTGTTACTGGCAAGAAATCTGATGTCATATAAGACTAAAAAAATGATTGATAATGTTGATAACATATACATTGAAACCAAAAATTGGTGGGGAGGTTGTCCCTGCTTTATACTTTTTGCAATTTAAAATAGTGCCTAATTTAATAAAAGACAGATGTTTTCACATTTTTTTTCTATTGGGAAATCACATCATATACCTGTGGGAAATTCCACTGCACACTCTTGAGATAATGACAGTGAAAAGGCAAATAATACCTTAGTATTATGAAAATAGTTTTGGCTCCTCAAAATAGTCTTGAGGAACCCCCAGGCTCCCCAGATTATGCTCTGAGAAAAGCTGGTATAAAATATTTCTAAAAACAGAGAAGAATAAGTCCAGGGGCTAATTTTCAGGGGCTAATGAAATGAACAGATTATTCACAGAAAATGGGAGTGGCTTTTAGACATAAGAAATGATGTTCAGTCTTACTCCATACCTCATGCTGAGCAGCCCCAAGCACAATACTAGTGGCAGATGGCCTTAGTTCATACCTTGGCCTCTCCTAGGCATCTCGGCCCAGCACAGGTGGCTGCCATCTACAGATTGCTTTGTAGCTCAGACCAGGTCATCTCAAGCATAGGCATAGGCAGCAGTTGAACTTGGCCTTCAGCAAGGCCCCACACAGAAGGCCCCAAGACCAGTATACCCAGTGGTGAGCTTTAAACCAAGATGGAGCACCATCCAGCTGCCTCTGTGGGCAACACACCCATAGGACAGAGTTGGCAGGCAACAGAGCTCTGCTAAGGTGAATCCTGCTCCACAGGGTCAGCCCCTGCACCACAGCTCCTCCACTGTAGTTACGGGCCAGTCCTCAAAACTAATCAGACAGAGTGTCAATCCTTTCCATTGACATGCAAAGAGCAATAAAGGGTCAACTGCAACCCCAACAAGGAATACACCTGAACCACCTGGTTCAGGTTACCAGGGAGACTGCATTAGGTGTTCTCTGGGACCCACAGGACACCTACTATTTAAGGCCACTCTGCCAGGACTGAGAGACAAAGCAGCCCCACTTAATATATAGAAACAAACACAGGGAGCCAGTCAAAATAAGGAGACAAAGAAATATGTCCCAAATGATAGACTAGAACAAAGCTCCGGGAAAAGAACTAAATAAAATGGAGATAAGCAATCTACCAGATGCAGAGTTCAAAACACTGGTTATACAGATGTTTAATGTACTTAAGGGAAGAGTAGATGAACTCAGTGAGAACTTTAACAGAGAGATAGAAAACTTAAAAAAGAACCAGTCAGAAATGAAAAATACAATGACTAAAAAAAAAAGCACACACATTAAAAAAAATGAATAATAGATTATATAAAGCAGAGGATTGAATCAGTGAAAGGTAGTAGAAAACACTCAATCAAAATAGAAAAAAAATTCAAAAAAAAATGAGGATAGTTCTAAGACAACATCAAGCATATCAACATTTGCATAATTGGGGTACCAGGAAGAGAGCAAGGAATTGAAAACCTATTTTAAGAAATAATCATGGAAAATATCTCTAAGTGAGCAGAGAAAATAGACATACAAACTCAGAAAGTGCAGAGAGTCCCAAACAAGATGAACCCAAAAAGGCCCATACCAAGATATATCATAATTAAAATGCCAAAGGTTAAAGACAAAGAAAATCTTAAAAGCAGCAAGAGAAAGGCAGTTACCAACAGGGAAACTCCCATTAGACTCAGATGATTTCTCAACAGAACCTTTGCAAGCCAGAAGGGACTGGCACAAAATATTCAAAGTGATGAAAAGCACAAACCTACATCCAAGACTAGTCTACCCAGCAAAGCTATCATTTAGACTAGAAGGAGAGATAAAGAGCTTCCTAGACAAGAAAAAAACTGAAGGAGTTCAACACCAAACCAGTATTACAAGTGTTAGAGGAACAAAGAAGAGGAAGAAGAGGAAGAGGACGAGGAGAAGAAGGGAAGGGGATCAAAAATATGAATAATGAAATGTCAGCAACTAAATAATTATCAACAATTACTTTAAATGTAAAAGAATTAAATGCTTCAATCAAAAGACATATGGTGACTGAATGGATAAGAAAATAAGAATCTTACACATGCTGCCCACAAGAGATGCACTTCAGATTGAAAGACACACACAGATGGAAAGTAATGGGATGGAAAAACATATTTCATTATAATGGAAACCAACAAAAAATCTGGGCAGCAATACTTACATCAGACAAAAATAAACTATAACAAAAGACAAAGAAGGATTCAGTAATCCCAATTCTGAGTATTAATCCAAAGAAACCCAAACCCTGTCTCGAAGGGACATGTACATCCATATGTTTATTGCAGCATTATTTACAACAATCAAGACATGGAGGCAACCTGGGTATTTATCAGTGGATGAATGGATAAAAAAAAGGTGGTACATATTTACAATGGAATATTACTCAACCATAAAAAAGAATAAAATCTTGCTATCTGCAACAACATGGATAGACTTATCAGAGGGTATTATGTTGAGTGAAGTAAGTCAGGCAGAGCAAGACAAATGTCACATGATTTCCCTTACAAGTGGAATCTAAAAAACAAAACAAACACACTAAGCAGACACAAACATAGATACAGAGAACATTTTTATGGTTGCCAGCTGGGACAAGGGTTTGGGTTGGTGGGTGAAAAAAGGGAAGAGATTACAAAATAGTCTTGGGGATGTTAAGTATAGCATAAGGAATATACTCAATAATATTCTAATAACTATGTATGGTTCAAGACAGATTTATATAAATGTCTAATCAGCATATTGTTCCTATGAAACCGATATGATATTGTATGTCAACTCTAATTGGAAAAATAAAATAATTATTAAAAAAGTAATGTTCAGTCTTGCTCATATCAAAAGAAACTCAAAATAAAATTATGCCATTTATCAAAACAAAAAATGTTTTCTCTAAAGTTTGACCATGCACTTTGTTGGTAAGACTGGAAAAACCCAGTAGCAATAAAAACCTTAAAACTCGCATTAGGTTGTAAACACCATTTTGCTCTAAGAAAATTATCTATTTCCTCTAAGAAATAGATCATTTTCAGTCTGGAACAGAAAATACAAGATCAGCTTAGAATACCTTAAAATATCTGATAAAAAGGGATTTGTCAAGAATACTAAAATTATAGGGGAGGGGGTGGGAGAGGAGAGGGGAAGCTAAATATAAGGTGATGGAAAGAGAGGTCACATTAGGAGGTGAACTTATTATACAACAAGCTGACAATGCACTGTAGAACTGTGTGCCTGAAACCTATGTAATCCTTGCTAACAGATGTCACCCCAATAAGTCTAACAATAAAAATGAATTAAAAAAAAAAAAAGAACTAAGCAGAGATTTTAGTTCACATTCACTACAATAGCATGATGGATGAAGGAGTCTATGCAACTATACTGTTACAAGGTTTCTATATTAAACGTGAAAGAATGGAGCAATGACTCCAAGAAAGTGTGAGAATTTACATGCACTAGTAATTCATAGACCAACAACTAGAAATACAATGCAAATGGGTGTAGCTAAAAAGGCTATTGAGGAATCAAAATGGAAAACTAAAAATATATAAATACTTGTACCTATGTAATCCTTGCTAACAGATGTCACCCCAATAAGTCTAACAATAAAAATGAATTTATAAAAAAAAATAATAAATAAAGTATATTGAGAACTGTTAAAAAATAAAAAAAAATAAATAAAAAAAATCAGGCAATATATTTAGGAAAAAAAAAAAATTATGTCCAAAGGGCTCAAGAGCCAACTTGATGAGGTTTCCATTCACTAAATATGGTACAACTTCAGCATCAGTAAGAGTAATAGCCACAATGGATTGAAATACATAATATTTTTTCAATCCATGACTTCAGAATAGTACTACAAAATAAAAATAATATGTCAACTTTGAAGGATAATAGTAAACCAACTCATTTTTTTAAATAAATTCATAAAGGAAGACTAAAGCATTTATTCTGCCTTTTCTGTAAGAACTATACCAATGAATTACCAAATATTAGGTGAAGGGAAGTTTCTCTTTATAGAAGTATTCCACCTAATAAATAAAGAAAGAATGATAAAATTTGAATTCTTCTACTTTACAACCCCTAAGAAATTAATTAATCTAGGCATTGACTCATTGA